>JAMKCH010031600.1:0-70752 GCA_023653785.1 Ophioderma brevispina | reverse complement strand
AGGTTGACTTCTCGCGATATGCAATCGTACGTGTTGTATCATATGGCATAATTTTCTTGATTTGGTGCCTTAAAAATTTACGATAATAATGTGCTGCTGTATGTCGATGGTGTTTGCACCCGAGCGGCGACCCCCGTACCGACAAGTGAGAATCAGAACAGAATAGGTTCCAAGAAAGCGACAAGGAGAGATCATTCTGGTAGCTGTGCGGTGCGATTAGGCCCAGTGTGAGTTTGTTTACAACTTGTTAATCTGAGGTCATTAACGGGGTCAAAGCCAACTCCGGCACCTTGATACGCGTTCGCGAAAAATCCGGCAGAGTTTAGAAGCGCGCCTGTCAGTTAGGGTTATATTATCATTTGAAAAATTTTTAAACACTTCCGATGTTCTTTTTAAAATATCTGTGTTGCGATTGATCAGGATACTGTGAGGTACGAAAAATGTAGAGGAAAAAATAAGAAATGTCTACTCAGGCCGGTCCATGGACCTTTAATATAGTGCAGGCCATATGAGTTCCATAAGGGCTACGATGTAATGTAGCTTGGTGGAAAGGAGGGGAAGGGTGGGGGGACAATGTGGTGACCTCATGTGACCTTGGTGACCTCATGTGACCTTTGGCTCCATTCACAAACCACGACAGCAGACAACAAATCACAGTCCGGGGACCAGCGATTTGTATTTAGTAAGGATTGGAACCCATCCATCGAAAAGCAATTATAAGGAAGCGACCCAAGTATTTCGGTGCATGGTATGTGGGTTACAGGTGCCTCAATCCCGATTATACTAAAATTCTATGGTGGAGAAAATTTCTGATATTCTTGATCTCCTAATTTCTGGTTGTCCATCCCTGTATAGTTATTAAATTTCAGAAACCTTAATTTCCATTTCTGTTACTCAATTGAAGAATTGTAAACAGATATTTTTTTTTTTTTTTTTGTTAGGACTGCAATGAGTGTGTAGCTCTGCTTTTTTGTGTCGCCCTTGCCTTAAGGAAGAAAGACACATAGGGATCAATTTGTCCACGGTAGTTGTTTTTGTGCTGTTGTTGTTGCTGTATGTTGTGAAAAAGGGTAAAATTTGCCTGTAATCCACATACTTCGATGGCTTTAAACCCAAATTGGGGTCACAAGGTGCAACTGACATCCCCCATTCGTTGTGATGAGGTCAAATGTCACATACCAGGTCAAATGAGGTCATGTGAGTTCAAGGTGTTGTATGTAAAATAGGCCTGTGGAAAAGGTAAATTAAAATTGACCTCATTTGCAAAGGTGAATTGCAATAATTGGAACCAAACTTGGTTTATGGAGGTTTACATGCAAACCCTATTTGTTTATGAGGTCAAAGGTCAACCATATCAAGGTCCACGGACATGTGAAGTCAAGTTGTTAAATGGCAGAAAATGTTCAAAGTGACCTCATTTGAAAAGTTGAATTGCAATTGGAACCAAACTGGTTTATGGAGTTACATGCAATCCCTCATTTGTTATGAGGTCACAGGTCACATATCAAGGGCATAGGGTCACGTATCAAGGTCAAAGTCATGTGAGGGTTTCTCATTCACCACTGCAATGGCAGCGACACAAGCGGACGAGGAGTACTTATCGCAGAATGTATTTTTTTATGTAAGAACAGGGGAAGTGCATTGTAAAAACTTATTAACTACACTGAGAGCTTCCATTTCATTTGAGTGGTTTAATAGCGATGAATTGGGTCACACCACTTAGCCTCTATTGGAATTTGTATTTGGTCAATTTGTTCATGCTTTTGAATAGAGATTGCACTGCTAGAACTGGTATATAACAATGATAGTACTGGCTTTATAACGTTGATCTGTGCAATTATTTATCTAATTATCAGACATTAGTCTGTATATTGGAAATTGGTCTTAGTGATCTACTTTCGAAAGGTCCAAAAATGTGTCGGGCAGAAGACCAGTAAGTGTGACGTATGGGGTTAGGTACGCCTTTTTTCTAGTGTGAGATGAATTGAAATTCTGTAGCGTTTTGGATAGAGGGAGCGGTTATTTGGAGCTAGTAAATTTGCTATTATAGTTATGTGTTGAAGCTTCTGCCAGGCAGACCCGAGAAAATGGTTGTTTTGTTTTTTTGTGAAGTGAAAGAATAGGTTGAATTTTGGACGAAATTGTGAGGCATTTTTTTTTTTTAAGAAATTGTGTTTTGTTTTAGTCCTCCGACACTCGCCATGTGGAATGTCTATGTTCGAAATAGGGGGTTGAACTTGGTAACGTGGTGATGTGTACGCTATTTGCGGAAAATAAAGGGCCCCTATATGATTTTTCAATGATGGTGTGAAATTATCTGTTAGAGATTGTAAGTTTTTTATTCTTTTATAGGCAATAGGAAAACCAACAATTCATGATGTTAGTTGTAATGAGGAATTTAGCTTGCTTTTTATTGGTAACTTATAATTTCTCTGGTATTAGTGGTCCTGTCAATGTGACCTCGCGCTTTCTTCTATCCACTTTGCTGGCAAATGAGCAAATCACACAAGCAAAAGTGTACGGTCCCCTCCAGGGTTGTGCAGCTGTATTAAGGTGTTGCACTATGTTGTATTTCCCCCGGTGTTGGTTAGTCCAAGGTTCGAAATCGGTTTTGATTTCATATGTTTATTGTATCATTTAGTTTTGTATTGTTGAGCTTCTGTTTTGTATCGGGAAGATTGTGCCGATTGTTTTACTTTTTCCTCCCCTTTTTTTCCTTTTCCCTTCTTCTTTTTTTTTTTAAGCCCTACACAGTTTTTTAAAGTGAAATCACAAAAAGTTAGGGAAATAAGAGGCCAAATAAAAAAAATAATAAAAATAATTTACAATTGGAAATCAAAAGAAATAAATTTAAAATATTTAAAAATAAAAAAAAAAAATAAAAAATTCAACCCAGAATTAACAATTGAGTATGAATAGTGAAGAGATAAAAAAGAAAACATTAAAGACAATATCAAAAAGAAAAGACAAAATAGCAATAATGAATTTGAAAGAAAAAACAATATTAAACTAAAATATATATAAAATGCATTAAAATACGTGATTAGCAAATTATTATTAAATAAAAACAAAAAATTAAACAATGTTAATGAACAAAACCTGATAAACAAACTAATTTAAAAAATACAAACTAAATGAAAAATACATCAATAAACAATGTATAAAATAAAATGAATCAATAAAAATAAAAAATCTTTAAATAATAAAAAATAATAAAGAGATGATTTGAATTGATGAAACTTTTTTGTATTTCCATATCATCGACAGTTTATAATGAGCACATACAAAGGAGTGAGAAAGGAAAATAAGTGAGATAAAAAAATACAATTATTATTATTAGCGGAGGTGACCAAAAAGGCCACAAGTGGCCAGTACGAGGCCACCACCCCCTTTCTAAAATCAATATAAATAATTACAAAAATAAAAAGTTTTTTAAGTTTTTTAAAAAATAAATGTTTAGGTTATCATTATGGTTGACACCCCATTTAATTGAAACAATGGCAAAACACAGGCAACAAAAATTAAAGTTAGATTAGGTATACAAAAAACATCCCAAACAAAAAAACAAACAAAAACAAAAAACAGAGACCCCCAACAATCATTTCGGCAAAAAAAAGACAAACACCATCTACAACCAAAACCCACCCCCCCCCCCTCCCCCCAAAAAAAAACAAAAAAAAATATCAAAAACCTCACCCCCCACCACCGAACAACCCCCCCCACACCCCCCCCCCCCCCCCCCCCACACCTCAGCAAATTGATGATGCGATTAAGCGCATTTAAATGCACACATGTTCTCTCTATCTCTCTCTCTTCTCTCTCTCTCTCTTATCTCTCTCTTTCTTTTTTTTTCTCCCCACTCTTTTTTACCTGTGATTGGGTCTGGAGGTTGGGACTTTCTTTTTATATAAACACATTGATTTTTTTCAAAATTTATTGGATATTTACATTGAAGCCAAATATTGATTAATATTATAATAATATTTTTATTCTTTTTTGAGGGACCATTTTTAATTGAGGATTACTTCCTAAAATACTTTAGCTCTGTAAAATGGAATTTGGGCTTGTCTACTAAAAGAGTAATTGAAGACTGGGTAGCTTTTGCACCCAAAAAGAATTCTAGAATGGCGTAATCTCACGTATCAAATTGGTTCATATTTTGATTATTGATTCCAGTCTTTAAATCGAACCAGTAAGAAGAAAATGCCTTTCGGCCAGGGCACTCGGAAAAGGTGTTGCATTAAAGGTTTCCTGTTTTCGCTACAGAATTGTTACAGAGTTCGTTTTTTCTCGAATATTCATCTTCTGTAATATTAATTTAGCTATCTATATTCTCTGACTGAGTCTATATTAAACATATTTATTTAGAATCTTCAAATCTCTAAAATTCTTACCACATATTTCTTTCCATTTTGATCACTAATTTCCAATATTTCAATTCTATTGGCCAATTTATTCTTCTTTTAACAACGTGTGAAATTGTGTTCTAAGGAGGGGTATTCATAAATAAACTACAACCCCTTTGTCCGCTCTCTGACCTAGGCAGGAAGAAACATAGGGATAACTTTGTCCAATGTAGTTGTTGTTGTTGATGTCTGTTGATGTATGTTTCTGTTTCTGTTTGATTGTCTGTGTGAAAAAAGGGGTTAACATTGCAATTGTAATTCCACAAATCACTAGGACTTGGTAGAAGAACTGCTGACCCAAGGTCATGGGGGTGCCCCCCGCGGGTTCGGGGTTTTTTTAGAATTGGCCCGATTGTGTTCCCCTGCCATGTCGTAAAAGGGACTAAATGGGGCCCCCCTGCGGGTTCGGGGTTAAGAATTGGCCGATGTGTTCCACTGCATGTCGTAAAAAAGGCGACTAAAAAGGGGCAAACTCGTCTGTATTGAACAGACGGGTGGTATTTATATTATAGGATTATATTATAAATGTGTATTGATTTAGACTGTGTAATTGTATTATTAAGATGCTCTGTTGTATTACTCGTTTCAGTACATGTAGCTTAAAATCAATTAACATGATGAAAAAAACACAACAGGGACTCATACAGGAATCTGATTACCTTCAATCCGATTGTTGATGTAACCAAATTGCATTGTCTTTAGGCAGGCAGAACTCCGATAAATATAGACCCCCCATAATAATATTCATTTCGATCACCCTGTATGACGACACCCCCCCCCCAAGTGGACGTTTTCAGACCCACAATCCCTTCCCTGGTTGTCTTGGGAATTCGACAAGATTGGCAACGGTATGATTTAACTCTTTTTTTTTTTTCTGAGTGATTTCTCGAATTTTTGGTCAGATCGAACTTGGTGGCCCTGTGTGTGGTGTGTGAACCTTGTGATGAAAATCTGTGTTTAAATGTCATGTATGCGTCCATGGGACGTAGTTTGTCATTTTCCATTTTTTCGTTGTGAACAATCGTCGGGTATTTAAGGACTTTTATACCTTGACTTTGTGTCGGGTTTGTCAACACAAAACCCCGCAAATTCACACCCATAGGCCGACTAGCGTAGGGGTGGGCACTGCAGCCACGTTCATATCGATAGTAGTCCTATTTCCCACTACTATCTTTATTGTGTTATATCTATCTTATATATTTACGGTATATTTGTGAGTACAATGCTTGTGCGGATTGTAATTTGGAAGCGGGCGGCACGTTTTTCGTTCTGTTTTCAAAATGGCCGCCCGGTTTGGTTGTTTACTTTTATATAATTGATGCACGATCATTCCTTCACACATATGAGCGCTATACACTTGTGGGTTTACTCTAGTTTCCTTAATGCTTTTTTGCAGCCCTTATGTCAACGAGGTATTTTTTGGGGGGCCTTGTTAAAGGAGTGTAGGAGTTGAAAATTGTTTTATATAATTGTCTATCTACGACTTAGTAAATTTGTATCGGTTATCCCCGCCTTGGTGCGTGTTCAGGCCGGTTTGTTTCCCTTATAGGCCGCGGCTGGACGTGACTTGTTCGACCGAGTCGACCGTCACGGGGACCCACAACCAGCTGAACCCGCTGGTTCTACCCGGGTGCGAATAGTGGTGCGCCTTGCGTATCGGTCTCTGGTACTGCACCTGGTTCGCTCTGGCGTTGGACCGGGGTATATCCTGTGGATTTTCGTCCCTTCGGATATAACTTGGACGTGTGGTAGGGATTTGGGCCGCCACGCTGAAAGGTTACTGCGGAAGACGGGGCGTGCCGCTCACATTAGAAGGGAGAGAGCGGCTGGGCGATGTATAGAAGAGGAATACGGGCGAGGCGGCCTGAGTGCTTGAGCAACGTTGCGCTGAGCTTATATGATTATAGATTGTGAGGGGGTCGCCCGCGGCTGGCTAGTCTTAGAGGTATGACCGTGGGTGTCACTGCCGGGATCCAGAAGTCCTACCCCCTGAACGCAGCTGCCAGGAGAATGTATGGGGCAGCTTACTATTCTTTGGCAAGCTTGTTGAGTGTGATGAGGGGAGAGGGAATTGAGCGCTTAATAGAGCAGTGAGGAGTCGGGGTCCATAGACGCGAGAGAGGGGGGACTTTAGATTAGAGAGAGAAGTAGCTGAACGGACGCCTCCTGTCGTGGAGCCAGAGGATAGGGGTTGTAAGAACTAACCCGGTCGGTTCGTCTGGTCAGAGATTGAAACTGAAGTTTCGCAGTTCCAAGGCATCGGTCTGTTTAGAGGGCTGATCCGCCACCGTCAGAACGAGAGGGACAGGTGTGCTAGAATGCCCCTTTGGTTGATCTAGGCAGGTATCGAATTGTGTGCTAGAGGTAAACGCACAGAGAGAGGTGTATGAACAATTACTACACTTACGCGATCCCGACGCGACGCGCTGTGGTGTGCTATTGGACTGTCAGGGAAGTTATGTAGGAGGTCGGAGGAACCCGAGGTCAACTCCCCCCCCACACCCCCCCCCGCCGCTGCTTGTTAAGCGGGGGTTCCCCCTCGCCGCTGTGGCTGTGTGTGGCCGTGTCATTCGTGGGAAGAGTGTTTGACTACCCTCTGCTGCGCGAGACTTCACGGGTCGCGGGCATGGGCATATGGCCGCGCCGCGCACACTGCCGAAGGCAAGAATGCGGAGCACGAAGAGCGGAGGTGGGAGGGTGTAAGGGCGAGCGCTGACCAGGGGGGGCGGGCCAAGGCACGGGGGAAGCGGACGGGCGCGCTATCAGACAGGGCAAAGGTCGCCAGGGTTCCAGCCCACGCGTTGCACTCCGGAGAGCGGGTCGCAAGGCTCACCGTGTGTGGGTGAGCACACGTCACGTCGCCGGCCCCGTGGCCGGGTACCGCCTGTCGTGTCAGGGTCCACTTTCACACTGCGAGCTTTTCCCTTTTTTTCATGGGCAGCTGAATAGGAGGTCCTGATATGCGGGTTGCGGGCACGACCACCTTCGTTGCCGCTACCTTTTGGCCCCCAGTTGCACCCCCTACCGGTACGGAGGATCACCCCGCTCTGGTGTCCACCGCGTCACCTAAGGTGGTGGTGTCCTTCTATGGGTCCGCTAACGGCGACGCTGCCCACGGGGCAGCGTCTACAACCGTTGTGGCGGTTCCCGCGCAAGCACGACCGTTTTGCGTCAGCGAAACCCACGCGGCGACGTCGGGCCCTTCTTCCTCTCTAATCGATAGGGCGATGTACGGGCTTTTACTGCGCTGGTGCGATGCATTTTGCTCATCCTCACAGGGGTGGTGTCGGCTGCGGGCGCTTTGACCGGGCGAATCTCCTCGGGGCTGGTCCATGGTCAGACCCGTGATGAGACCAAACAAAGGACCATTCACTGAGGGATTTTGCCGGTCGATTTCGAGACCATAACCCATCATCAGCTTTGAATCCCCATCATGGGAATCAATGTCTGCTTGGAAGGGTGTGTTTCTTTAGCGATATGGTGCAAGCTTAGCCCTTGTTTAGTACGGAGCGATTCTCCGGGACTCAATACGCTGGCCTCACACTCTTACGCCGTGCGCTTCCAACGGGAGAGTTCTGGCGGCAGGAGTGTTTGGCACTTTCAGCGAGGCGGGGCTGGCTCTATAGTCGGCCGGCCCCTGCCGCTGGTAACCCCGGTGGCCTCAATCCCTTCGGGGATTTAGCGGTGGATGAGTTGGATGAGTCTTCTCGAAAGAACCAGTGTTGATGGACCGTTGCTAATTTCTCAGTAGAAGAATTAATGTTACAACGGACCGTTTATCACGGGGGTTTAAGGTTCGAGAGATTTGCGGCGATTTTAGCCCTACGCATTATCCGTCTTACGGGTATGTTGGCCTTTGACTGCGGGGCTGCCTCGTCCCTGCAGCAGGGATTACGGCTGAGCAGGTATCATTCTGTTTTCCATTCTTTGATGTCGGTCATGCTAAATCCTTCTCAGGGGGATTTTTAGCGACGGGGATACAATGCCCCTTCATCTCAGGTTTACGAACGATACGCGAGACAATGCCTATTTACAGGGAGTTGAATACCTATTCTTTAGGGTCAACGGGCTCTTGTGAACGGGGGGCGGGGGCGGGGGCACTGACTCTGTAGGCTCGCAGCCCCTGTCTGTTGGGGATCCAGTTCGCGGCATCTCTGCCGCGCCGTAGTATACCGCCCTTGCATGCCGGGAGGCCGATCCGCTTGGATTGGCTCTCTCGTGGCGAGAAAAGGGGTGTGCGCACGGCATGCCGTTAGTAACCGGGCGGATGGGGCGTTGGCCAACTAGGTTGGCCTGCCTCTCCCGCTGGGGTTGCCCTCGCCCTAGCGTAGTATTGCCCGTGTGTAAGGGGGCAACCCTGGTTTTCGCTCATCTTTAAAAACGGGTTGGTTGAGGTCGGTGTACCTCTCTGTCATTCACGTATTTATTTTTTGGTATATGACTCCTGACTTACCTTCAACTCCAGCACCGTTGACAACCGGTCATCGGCGCTGGAGAATGCTGTATGTAAGTGACAATTTTGTGGAAAGATTTGTCTTAGTTATTTTGCAGTATACACCCGTTTGTCCCTGTTCGGGGGGCGGGTGTAGGGAGTTTGGTTTTTGCGGCTGTGACTACTTGCGGCACCACCGTTGGTATGCTTGTATTTTTATTACTGGTGTAAGTCTGTCCGTTTCATGTACTGCCTTTTTAATAATAATAGTCGCCATAAAATATAGACCAATACATCCACGGGGCTTTTGGCTACTACCCGTATTCTGTTTTGCGGGTAGTTGTGTAGGTCACTGTGGTGTAGGTCATCGCCTGAATCGCCTAAATAATTCGGGATTCGGGGCGACCGAGTGGGAGGAGCATCGGTTCATCTACCCGAGGGATTACTGGGCCTGTGTTAAGCCTTTATGTCGCTTTGTTACACTAGGACAATCGTGGGTTTGTGATGATCGTTTGCGGGGAAGCAGAACCCATTCGACGGGATCTGTGCACCCCCCTTGCGGTGTCGTCCCTCTGCTGCCTGGGGCGGAGCTTGCTCCCAAGCGTTCCTCGGGACAGGATGCGTCGGGGTATTCCTACCACACCGGGACGATCGGGGCATAGCTTCCGCCTTCAATGGTGGTAGCGGCTCCCGTAGGCTCATGGGTGGCGTCATATACTTTTATGATGCCTAACCCTGTTTTGGATTCAACTTCCTTTAAGTTGTCTCTCCGGTGTTGACTCGACTTCATTCAATTTCAATCCGGTTCTTCGGGCGGCTGAAGTTAGTTTTTAGGCGTTTGAGGCTCCTTAGATAGTTCGCCCGGTTTGTCCTTCCGAGCTAAGACCCTCTGGGCGAGTTTGATTGCGGATGTTTTTAATAAAAAAATCACAACCAAACCGCTGCTTTTGAGCCAGCCCTAGGGGTTGTGCCACCGTTTGGGATGATGTCTTCTACCCCCTCCCTCTCCGGGGGTGCGGTAAGGGTTATCATGCTACTCCGTTCTTGCTCCTTTGGATTCGGTCCTTCGGTAGTTTTTAGGATAAAATTGGAATCAATATGCTATTGTCGTGAATTAATGTCGATGTGGCGCATTTGGATCAATCATTTTAGCAATAATGCCGGTGTGTCTTTCGCCGGCGTCACGACGATAGTAGTCAGTATTTTTCGGTACGGGAGCTTGTTCTGCCGTTCCCTGCACGTTTTACGGCTTGTCTTCATACCGGATCGTTGGTTGACTCGAAGTTGTGATATTCGTTCGCTCCTTTTGGCGATGAATACCGTTGATGATACGATTGGCGATTAATTTTGTCAGTAGCCTACAATTGTGTGTCGGGATTTTCCGCCGTTATTTATGCCATCTTCATCGCTTCTGATCGCTTTTTGATCGGGTTGGGTATCCGCTCGCCATTTTGGCGATGATACCCTAGATGAAAATGTTTAGACGATTAAGTTCGTTTTTTGGCTTAAGGGCGTGTCGGGAAGATCGGCCAAGTAATACCGCCCCTGTATATTTCTTTCGGAAGTGGGTCAGAATTTTGCGGTCGGCTTTTAATCTCTATTAAGCGTGTGTGGCACGCCCGCCGAGCCTCTCGCTCGTTCGGCTTTGTGCCCGATCCCCGCGGGGGGGTCGGGGGGTCTTTTATTCTCACGCTATAGCAGGGATTTTCAGCTCCATTATAGGCATTTCACCGGCCGCCAGCGGCGTGGTTTTGATATTTGTTTTCTTTTGCCTTTATTTTGAATAAGGTTGAAACCCGCTCAATCTCTGCATGGGGAGGGATTGATTGGGTTGATAATGAGTCATTGCATTTCAAATGACTGGACTTCCTATTTTTATTCACTTGTGATTTCAATTAATAATATTGTTGTGAAAGGGGGGAATCACTCCAATCTATCTATGTATGGATTGAGTTTGTTCATTGATCAGGAGGGTGTGTGTTGATTGTGATTGTTGATTTTGATTTATACTATACTATTAATATTTTACCTCTATGTTCGGATTGTAATTGTTCTTGCCGCCAGAAGCAGAGTTTCTGTACATGGTTGGATAGACTATTATTTTATCATATTCTTTCAATGTTTATATATAGTTTAATAGTTCCACTCTTGGTATGGCATCGTGCTTGCAGCCTGGATTTATTACAATCCCTCTAAGCTTTTTATAAAGGGAGAGAATCTTTTGGGTTTTGTTTTTGTTTTGTTCTGTCCTTGGGATGGTTTCGTTTTTCACAGTATTCCGTATCTGTGATGTTTCCAGTCTGCTAGGATATGATGAGTGTGTTTGCCTACGGGCCCCCAAACGGGGGATTGGGATGGATTACGGGATTACTCTTATCCTTGGAAGCAATCCTATTTGCACGTCCTCTAGCAGGAGAGTTTGGCTCTAGGTCCAGCGGGGATCTATATCCCACTTAGGGTTTTTTCCGCTTGTCATGCCTAATGGATTTCCCCATTCGCCGGTTTGCGTCACCCTAGTCATCGTATGAGGGGAATGCGTTGGGGCTAGGCATTCGGTGCAACTGCCCTTTTGACTCTGGCGAGATTTCCTTAGACTTTAGAGAGTTTTCGGAATCTGTTAGATTCTCTCTTAACCTCCTGGCTGCCTACTCCCAGTTGTTGTTAGGTAGGCCTTGGAGTAATGTTGGAGATGGTACTGTTGATCGGCCGGGTACTCTCTCCAAAATTTTTCTGCTGAGAATTCTTTGTCAGCACCCTTCAAACGTGTTAAGATAATTCGTTTGAGGTGGTCACGTCTCAGGGACGGACATCGAGTAGTTCCTTTCTGATGCTTTTTTCATTTACATGATGCATAGGCCAAGTAGATATTGGAGTTTTTCCCCCGGATTGGGTAATCTTTGGTTGGCCTTTTTCCATTTGGTGGGATACTTGATACACTTGGGGTTGCTTTGTATGTACTATCATGAAGCTTACTCCCCCCGGGGTAGGCTTCGATCTAGAGATGTTGAACCGGAGTGGGCATATGTCGGCCTCGCAAGAGTCTCCTCTTTTTCCGCTCCTCGCACTAGCTTGCCCTTGGGGCTAAAGTGAGTGGATATGGTGGGCGCTGGCTGCATTATGGTAACCGTTGATGAATCATGTCCTCCTGTCCTTACGCTTGTTGTGCGGGTTATCTCGCAGAGTACTGTGGCAGTCGAGGGTCTGAGGATTTGAGCTCTTTCCGCCCTCCTCACTCTCCGCTCACCGGCGATGCCCCATCCTCTCGGCCCGTCATGGGCCCCAGAGGGTGGATGGCGATTGGGTCTAATGCCTCGAGCTTGCTCTGAAGCCTTGGCTAGGACCTCTTATGGGAGTAAACCTCCTAAGTCGTTATGCGCCGTATGTGTTGTGCACAAGGGGGTGCTGGTTTCGTTTGACGTATCCTCGGTACATCGCTTATCTGGCCGGCTTTTTTGCAGGAGCCACTCTTTCGGGCTCAGAGAATTATTCTCTTAGTAAGTTGTGTGCTTAGGTTTCATGATATTTGTATTGGCATGTGACCTGGCGATGCCTTATACTTTTAATTTTGCAATTAATATTCATACTCATTTCGTTCCCGCAATCCAGGTGTGACGTTTTGCATTCTGCACCGCCTCTCCTAGTACCTGTTGCCTAATCTGGCGATATGTTTAAGGATTCTTATTATTAGGTTAATGCAATTGGTTACATCACATCGGATTGAAGTAAGAAGATTCCTGTAGAGTCATGTAAGAACAGTGGTGTTCTAAATGACTCGTAAGGAATGTTTGCTTACCTTCTCCGATGTTGATCCCCGGCCCGGTCCGCCCCCTGCAGGAGTGTTATCTTGTAGAGGGTCAGACGAAAAGAGGAAGCGGATTGTGGTTATGACGTCCCTTGGGGGGCCGCGGGGGGGTGTCGTCATACAGCGTGATCGAAATGAATATATATTATGTGGGAAAAATATTTATGGGGGGTTCTGCATCTGCCTAGACAAGCAATTTGTTACATCAAACATCGGATTGAAGGTAGAGGATGGTAAGCAAAGCAATTCCTTCCGAGTCATTAGAACCACTGTGCTTACTAGTTATCAAGTACATTTGTACATATGTAACACAACCCCTATTTTGTTTTTGTAATAGTAAATATGTAGCATGTATTAGGGTTTTCATGTATACATTGGTGATTTGTAATTTAACATCTATCAAGTTGGGCATAATGCCTTAGTTGTTATTGGAGACATTGATAAAAGTGTACCATGTTGATGCTGAGAACAAATCTATTGGTGGTCGGTAAAATAAACGGGGATCTTCATAGTTGTTGTGCATGTTCTGTGTGATTGTCGATTATCTGTATGAAGTTCACGTTTTTGCTTGGTACATGCGTGAGTGATGACTTTGTCATCAGTGATGATTGTGGTATAGTTATAAATTGATTCAGTATTATCTTTGGAACTTGTTGTTATTGATTGCATGTTTTCTAAGTGTCTTGGCCAATTAGTTGGTTGATCTTGTTTTATACAGGATAGGTGATGGCTCTGGTTCATCAATGTATGAGGGGTATATTTTGTATTTGTTAATTGTAATTTGAACTTGAATGAAAAAAAGAAAAAGTTTTAATATTGCGTTGTTTTTATATTGAAATGTAAATGACAAATTGTAATGACACGATATAAGACAATTGTGTTGAGTTTGGCGGTTTTAACTTTAATATCACCCACTCATCCAGGTGGGGTTTCGCAGATTTGGGTCAAAGGTCATGTGGGCCAATATTAAAGGGGCATTGTTTTGAAAATTTATAGATTCATTGTGCCACAAATCAATTTTAAACACGCCTAGACTGTTAGGAAGAACGCTGACCAAGATCCTAGGATGAAATTGAAACGACTTAGTTCTTCCATGGTAGACTAACAAGGATGTATTATATTATAATCTTGTCCCTGGGAGATGGGCAGCGCACGATAGTGTTTGAAAAAAAAAACCAAAAAACAAACCCAATGTGCGCTGGCCGGGATTCGAACCGGCGACCTTCGTATTACATGCACGACGCTCAACAGACTGAGTATCAAGGGGTCGGTTAGATAGAAGAGCGATAGATATCATATAGAGGTGTTAGTTCGAAATGTGTCCTTCGTTTCCTAGCAGATATAGCATCAGAACTGTATTTAACATATACGATTATATTTGTTTGGAAATTTAACTATTAGTTATCCAGGTAGAAAGGATTGTATTATTTATTAATCTTTCGCTGGAGATGGCCGCGCACGATAGTGTGGAAAAAAAAAACCATGTTGCGCTTGCCGGATCGAACCGGCAGACCTCGTATTACAGTGCACGACGCTTTAACCGACGGAGCTATCAAGCTGGGTCGGTTTAAAGATAGAAGAGCGATAGATATCATCTATGGGTGGTCTAAAGGGGTCCTTCGCTTTCCTATGCGGATAGCCATCAGATGTATCTACACCATACGATTATATTTTTTTAATGTGTTTTTTTTAAGAAGAGGCATTTCTTAAAAAATCTATATAAAACCCTCTTGTGCCTCAAATCATTCCTATAATACCGAAACATGATCAGAAGAGAAACATTGATCAACGCCATATGGGGTGATCATAGATTTAAGTTAAAGGTCATGTAGAATGATTAAAAGGGCATCTTTGGAAATTATAAATTCCTTGTGCCACGAGCAAGTGTTATAATCAATAGATTTGGTGGAATATAAATGTAAAACTGGAGTGCTACTCATTACGTCTCTTACTTCTAATCATGTTGGGGACTTGTCAAGATTAATATCTGCAAAATAGAAAAGGTTGTGCCCCCCAGAGTGGGTGCATACTAACTAACCTGCTGGAGCTACAGCACCATTGGTGTCTGGTTGTTTTCTGCGCGGAGGGCCAAAATCTCCAATGGCTTTTAGCAAAACTGTTTTACTAAGGTCTAACATAAACTCATCTGTGCTTCTCGTGTTACCAACGGTTTATAATAAAGTAATTAAAAGCCACGTGGAAGTTCATGTGAAACAAAATGTGCATTTAACATCCGAAAATCGAGTTTATAACATAAAAATACAAGAGCAAAATAATAATTAATAATAAAAAAATATTAAAAAATTGAGTGGGAAGATATGAAAAATACAACAAAAATACGTTTTAACTGATAACATATGAAAAGCAAGGAGTTTGTCAGGAAAGATGTTGCTGGGTATATTAAAATATAATGAAAATAAACACAGTAATAGAAAATTGTAACATGAAACTTGAGCATGAATACGAAAAGTGTTAGTAAGTAAAAGTATAAAAAGAAAGTAAGACATAATCAATAATATCAAATACAAACAAAATGAATGAAAACAATAACCTAAGCATTTATGAAAAATATGAAAAAATATTAAAACTAAAAAGTAATACAAATTAATTTAAAGAAAACCCGAATATTAAACATGCAAAAAAAATAAATGACAATACCATTTAAAAAATTAAAAAAGTTAAAAAACTTAAAAAAAGCAAAAAATAAATGTTTTTAAACAATTATAAAAATAGAAAATAGACCAGAAATTGTGACAAAACAGGACCCAAAATAAAATAGATTTGAATATCTACAATATTATAAATATAGAAAAAGTGGGAGAAAAATTATCCAAACAACAAAAATCTACACCAATTAAAAAAAAATAATTACAAATGGTTTTTTTTAACTTATTATTTGTCCATGTTCAATTTGGTGAAAATGAAAAACGGCTGAATTGGGTGGGGAAAAATGTTTGTGGTGGTGGAGGGGGTGATTGGCAAAAGACTCTGGTATGATGTGGAACTTTGAGTTTTGGAAAAGAGAACCCCGGGGGTGTGGGAAGGGAAATCTGGGTAGTTGAGAAGGAAATCTGGTGGAGGTTTCATGGTATGCAAATCAAAAAAGTGACCATGGGTATTGGAGTGGCCATATAGATAAAAAGCGGTAACCGTTGGTATTTGGGATACGGTGTGGAGGGTAGGTAATTTAGAAATGTGCCGTGGTGTAGTTGGAACTCTCTTAAATCCTAGACTATTTTAAGTCCAACGAGACTGGAATTAGTGACAAAACGTTTTTTTTTTCGACTTACTTTAAAAGTTAAATCTGTTTTGAAAAGGCCCACTTTAAATAAGTCCTTTTGATTGAAATAAACTTTAAATGAGTTAAAAACTGTTTATAAATCATTTAAAAGATTTATAATTGATCTAAGAAATTGTTTTTAAAATCCCAAAAGGTTTTGTCAACGACTTCCAGTCACCTTAGACTTAAAATAAAATCTAAGGAATATTAGAGAGAGGAGGGGGAGGACCCTGGGTTAGTCTGGGAAAGGGCTATTTTGGTAGATGAGAAGGGTGATCTGAGTTAGTTGGGAAATATTATAGTACATATTACTATTATGGATTTTTTCTCTGCACATCTGAGCATCTCTGTACAATGCTATCAGCCAAATAGCATAATTGTTCGAGAATGTCCTGATCTAGGTCTGCAGTGGCAAGTCCCATTCCCTGGTAGCGTTTGTTACAAAATCAATCAATTTGTAGAGCTGCTTTTTTAAATATACAAACAGTTAGAAACATGTTTAGGTCAGAGGGCAGGGCAAAGACGAGGTTCACAAGTGTGGCTGCTGGTTCCTGTCTTATTGCAAAATGTCGGCAGTTTGGTTCAATCCTTGTGACTATTTCAAGGTTTTTCTTCAGACACACACACACACACACACACACATATGGTTAGTTACACAGCTTCAGCCTTGATAAGATTCAAGGTCAGCTGGGGTAAAAATTATCCAGTGCTTAGATTTTGTTAAAACTGGTGTCAAATTCTTTCTCTGATCATACTGAAATAGGTAGATAAACCAAAGTTTTAAGTCCGGTTTTGTCCCTGCTAAACGAGAGTGGCCGGATATAACTCACACTCAGTAATACTGCTGCGTTAAGATTTATTGGAGCCAAAAGATAATTGACCGGACTAGCAGTGGGCCTAGCCTTTGGGTAACCATGCCCACCATGCAAGGCAGCATGTGCTGGATGGCTGCCATAAACTCTCCAGAGCTGACGCCCTTGTAGGTAGATCTTTTTCATTCTACCAGGGTAACCAGCTACCCACAATCCCCTGAGTTTTTGAGGAAAACATGAAAAATCAGACTATTTTTGGCACATTTCAGCTGCTCATTCCCTGGGGTTGATGGTTTCTGGGCACATCTCTGTACATTGTCTAATTTTAACATGGTGTCATTTGATGTTTCAAATAGCTCTTTTTGAGTTTAATTATTTGTGGTGTTGGTGGTGGTCTCCAGGTGGTCAACTGTTCTTGAACAACAGCCAAATTAATGCTAATCGCTGCATCACCAATTATTTTAGACTTGCAGAAATGTCATATCGATGGTGTTTATCATCATCATCATATGGTTCTCGATGATACGAATGAGTCTAGATATTAAGAAAACTGATCATTTACAAGAATTATCTAGAAATGCTTAACTAAATTTATTTAAGGAAGACAGATAGGGATAGCATAGCATATTCCAATGTTGTTGTAAACTAAGGTTAAGAATGGCTCATTTCTTGCAAATCAGGGCTGCAATTTTGACGCGAATCGATTCGCGCCATGATTCTCGCCAGATTATGCGTACGCGAATCAAAGATGATTGCGTAAGTCCCCAATCAAGAAAAAAAATATGCTTACCGAAATGACCGATAAAGTTGAAATATGAGAATCACAAAAAACATATTTTTCTCTTGAAAGAACAGATGAATAATCGTCCAAGTAAAATATCACGTCGAACGTAGTGTACACTGACAGAAATCTGTGCATCTTCGATAGACCACGCTTCGCAACATTCAAGAACATGTACATTGTTTACTAAAATTGACGTGACCCCGATGGCATGACACCGCGCCCGTGACCGCCAGCCATGTGTTTAACACGTACATAAAGTGACGTATAAAACTATACACCTCTATGAATAAAACTGAGGTATAAAATATGCGTTTTATTTAAAAAATGGCAAATAATTTTGAAAACGTACTTAAGTTAGTTAGTTTTAGATAAAACAAAGTTTTTAAAATCAGGTTTGTCCCCGCTAAAAGGGGTGAACGGATACGCCTCACACTCAGCAATATGCTGGTGTGAGGATTATTGGAGCAAAAAAATAATTGACCCGGATTTGGCCTTCTGACGCCAATCAACAGTTTTCAGCGGTGGGCCGAGCCTTTGGGGCAACAGTGCCACATACAAGGCAGCCTGTGCTGGATGGTCGCTAATAGCTCTCCTGAGCTGATGCCGTGTAGGTAGATCTTCTTTTTCATTCTACCAGGGTAACCAGCTACCCTCCATCAGATTTCCTTATAGAAAATTGATGGGGGGGGTGACGGTTTAGCCGCCCGTCAAATCGGCCCTGGGACAGGCTCAGTCACTGGTTACCAGGGATACCAGTAGCAGGCCTGAAAAGAACCTGACCTGACTATTTGGGTGCAAAAATAAAGTTCTTCATTTGAATATCAACTTTGGACTATTTAAAATTGCATATCAATTTCAACATGATATTTTGAGGTAGCGGGAAATTTGGTGCGATTTACATGTCAGTCTGAAACTTGTAACCCGTCATCGGAGGAAGCCCCGGAGAATCCTAATTTCATAATTAAAGTAATTCACGTAAAAAGTACGTGGGGTTTTGTGATAAGGACTCGTACTTGAGGCTTTAATATAAAATGACATCTTCGGCAACTTCAAGTAGTAGCTAGTGGGAGTCGAAGCCTTAGTATAGTGGTGTTACATGCCGAAATTTGCGGTCTATGGGATGAGGTCCATTCTAAAACAACTATAGGTTTGAGTTATGAGACAAATCTAAGCTGTTCAAGGCAACATGTGTCATTTGTAACAATTAATGGAAAAAAGTAAAGGCCAAAACAAGGCAAGGTTGTTAATGATGTTATAATTATAGGGAAATGGTACAACAGATTCTTTAAACCAAAAACTTAGTTCGTCACACAAGATGATGGGATATAAATTGTGTTAGAAATTGAGGACAAGGGAAACCAACTGACAAGAAACAAAAGACAGTCACAGGGGCTTTCGGGGGGGGCGGGGGGGGGGGGGGGGGGGCTACTTTAATGGACTCCTATCTATAATCTATCATCTAACGGCCGCCAAAGCCGAGATGCTGTTCACCCATGTAGCGCCCAACTGTCACTGTTTGTCATTAAGTGGAGTCAGATGGATCCTGCTGGATTGTCTCGAGCAATCACTTAAGTAAGTGAAAGGGACGACGACCCTGTTTGGCCATGGTAACTTCCAACGTGACATCTGAGACTAACGCATCAATCGCACGATACCAGTGGCCGGCAAATCGTGCACGGAGTTGGGCAACAGAAGATGAAATTGGAAGGGATATCTCCATATATCTGTGCTGTCTTCTGCCTCACGCCCAGGATATGTTTTGTACTGATTAAGAAGCTTGGTGAAGGTGACATTCAGTCTATCATGTAGCTCTTTCTTCATGGTCAGGTCTCAGATCTATATAACAGGACACTCTCTACACATGCTCTAAAAAAAAAAATACTAAAAATAAAAATATTGATTGTTATTTTACTGGGATTATAGAATACAAAATATGGGTGATAAATCATTAATGTATTATTAGTTAATACAAATTGATATTACTTTGGCATACTTAAGATTGCCGATTTAACCCCTATAATGTCGTCAAAATTTTACCTGAAGTAGGTCCGAATCAATTGATTCTCGCAAATTACCCCTGGCGGAGAATCAAACACCTGATTCCCGCAAGTTACGACGAAATTGCACCCCTGCCAAATGGCAGAGTAACATAAGATAAAGTTGATATGTATTCTACAAGAACCTCTGACTTGAGCCTCATCTGGTTATAACAATGGCTGCCTCAATTATTAACCAAAGCAGGAATTTTCTAATTGAGTCATAGTATTTTGCAACTATGACCAATCAAAGAATTGCAATGGTAACATCCAGAGGAGGAATTCCAATTCAGAGAAATATTTCTTATTACAGTCTAATTAATCTTATTTTGACAGGGAGTTAGTTTACTAAACCACTTCAAGGTGGATTTATTACTTTAGTTTTCAGAAAAGAGGATGGGATGGATGCACGAGATAATGTATTTGTACAATAAATAGTTTTTTTTTTGCCAAATATTGATTCTTGATTTTGAATGTTCTTCATGGAAAAGTGGTCTACCCTAGATGTAACAACTTCCTTGTGAGGCAGGCACAAGTGTCAACAAACTTCCTTGTCTTTATTGTCAATGTTATATCATGGATAATTCCTTCTTACCAAAGTAAAATCTGATTATTTCTGGTAATTAATGGTAACAGAACTGTACTCAGTTAGAACGACAACATTATCCAAGCAGACTAGTGTCCCCTCTTGATGTGAATCTAGCTGTTTCGGGAGATAACAATAGACTTTTTCCAAATGAAGCCCCCTGCAGGCTGGGGGTTAAGAATAGATCCAATGTATTCCCTGCATGTGGTAAGAGGTGACTAAAAGGGGGCAAAATGTTGGTCACATGACCAATTTGAACGTGAGGCGACGGTCATCATCTGCCAAAATTAAACATGGCCAGTTTTGAGAGAGCGACGACATCGCTGAGGAGTGTGAATTATTTTGGTGATATGAGTTCAGGCAATTGGCTATATACTTTTAAAAGTCTTAAAAGACTTTTGTGAAAGGTTTCATGTTTGCTTAGTAAGGTTTTGCTTGCACAGTGTCTTAAATTTTGGGCATTTTCAGACTCTGTGAGAGACTCACAGCTACTGAAAATTTGACAGGGTTGAATAGTCTAGTCAAGGGTCACAGTCAAAACTTCAATGAGGACCCAGGGAATGAGAGATTATATGCCTGACTGAATGAAGCTCTATATGATCCCTTTTGGAGTATTGACATAGACTATAGACTAGATTATTCAAACTAGTTATAGTTTGCAATATTACATGTGGAATAACCCAACATATAGTTAAACAAGTGATTTAGTTTTAAGGAGTTTGACGTGTTAGCGAATTACTCAATAAAATTTTCTAGAACTCACATATATGGTATTTTCAATGGTGCTGATCAAGAATCTGAAATAAAAAGAGGGTGTCACCGACTTTGTTTTTGAGCTATAGCCAAAAATTAAAAGGTATCTGGTTGCTTTTTAAACCACATACATCTATGGGAAAAGTAAAAGAATGATGCTTGAATCGCGTACAAAATAAGAACTACTCGATATAATTTTTTAAATTTTCAAGTATGTTGAGGTCCCAATGTGGTTTTTTAAAATTTTGAAATAAAAAATAGGGGTCACCGACTTACTTTTTCCACTACATGCCTAAAACCACTCAATTTGACACTTTTATCAATTTGGGCACATCGTTGGGCGGCAAGAAAAATCTGCGATACATTTGGCACGCAGCAACGCAGGCGTAAAGATGCACGATTTGAATAGATACAAACAAAATGCACAGTTGTCCGCGATATCTGCGATTGATTCCTTCGCACCTCAAAACACAAATTCTTATTTTGTCGATGACTGGGCTCTAAACAGAATGATGAAGGTGCAAACCAGCTTGCGCGTACACAGATCACACGTCAAACCCCTTAACCAACCCCATGTTAAGTAATAATAATAACCAACAAATGCTTAAAATTTTAACCAACAACCTGTTTTAGTTTAATCAACATCAATTTAACCAACATTGAGCAAATAAAAATATCCAACAGTTGATTAAAAGTTTTTACCAACCACATTGATTTTTAATCAACAGCTATTGATTATGGTTTTACGGTTCACTTGGTTATCCTAGGTTGATTAAAATTTGAACCAACAAGGTTAAAAATTTTAATCAACGTTTAACAGTGTATCTTCGGTACATAATGGATGAAAATACAGTGTCAGTGAGTGCACTTGTAGCACTGTTTTTTCCTAGGATTTGAATTGCTATCTTCAGTAGACAGCAAAGAACATTGCATCAAATCCTCTAAATTTGTTTTGAGGCATTTAAAAGAGCCCTGTTCTAATGTTCTGCATCTTGTGAACACAACTTCCTCCTAACCATCTTTATATGCCTGAACTACTGGCTTCTAATCGTGTGTATTCTAAATAATAATCTTATTTACAGATTTGATTTTTCAGAATTGTGTAATTTATATTTCCAACATTTATACTTGTATAACAACACAGAGATGCAATAGACAAAGTGTTACAAAAACCTTTCTATCTTTTTCATCAAGAATTTGATATTTTTTCAGAAGCTTTATAAATATTGAGCTAGAAAGTGGAGATGCTGTCTGCCATTGGAATCGCTCCTTGTTTGTTCCAGTGAGTGAATTTGCACAGCTTTGTTTAAGGAGGTTCAATTTTCTCTTGTAAGTCAAACAAATAGGCAGACTTCAGAGATGTGTTTTGTAGATTCATGTGTGCATGGAAAGAAGATATGTTACTTGGTAGGCATTGAAATTGCAACTTGGTTGATAAGAGTTTAGTCCGGCCCTTATTTTTGTAAATTTTTTAAAATGATGAATGTAACCTGCTTCCAAAAAAAAAACAGAATATGTCGGTAGATTTGTAAAATATGTTTTGACCCCTTTGGATAAAATATTAAATTGATTGGTCCTGTTTATCACCTTTTAAGCTGGACAAAAATATAATCAATATCATTTTTCCCTCTTTTTAAAATAACAATATATCTCAAGCTCATGACTTGACTTGTTCCAAACCTAATACCAAATGTGATTTTTGTGCCACCTGCCAGGGATCACTTTGTCTACTGTTGTGTGTTGTTGTCTGTTGTTGTCTGTTGTTGTTGTGAAAAAGGATTAACATTTGCTTGTATCTGCATACTTTGATGGATTTAAACCAAACTTGAGTCATAGGTGCAAAATTTGATCCCTAATTTGTTGATGAGGTCAAAGGTCACATGCTAAGGTCAAAGGTCATATGAGGTCAAGTTGTAAGATAGGCTGAAAATGTAAAATTGGCTTCCATTGAAAAGTTGAAGGTCAATTGGAACAAAACTTGAGTCATAGGTGCAACATATGTATCTATCAGATGCCAAAATGTGTCTTGTTGCCATGCAAGCGCAACCAGTCAGAACCACTACATTGCTAGTTTTTCTCATCTCATCTACAAAATATATTGGCTGAATCTTTCCTCTGAGGATGCTAAAATTCAAATAATTGTACAGTACTCTATGTGGCTATTTTTTTATTAAACACTGGCATTTTGAACACTTTGAACAGCATACACACTTTGCCTTTTGATGTCATACAGCGTGGTGTGTATATTGCATTGTGTGTTTTAGTTGTTTTTTTTTTTTTTTTAAGTGTTTGCATTGATTAACTCTTATAAGTAAAAAAGCTCTTTGCATAAGTACTAGTAGGGTTATAAATGAGAATCCTATTCTAGAAGCTTGGGGAAGAAGGTTTGAAGATGTTTTTCTAGAATTTGAAGAGTGCTGAATCAGAGTTTTGGGTCCAACCTCTGGGAAATGTGGGGAACTTTGTAAAATAAGGGGTAAAATTAGTACAGGGGTAAATTTGAAATCAAGTTAAATTGTCTTTAAACAATACACTAATGTATTTGTTTCATTATAAGGATTAAAAGTATAGTTTGTATAGGTTCAGACCTTTAGTTAAATGGCTACAGCCCTGATAAGGTTCAAGGTCATCTGGGGGAAAATATCTGATGTTCAGATTTTGTTAAAACTGGTGTCAAAATATTGATCTGGTCATACTGAAGCAGAAAATGCATTTTAATTCTTTGGGTGACAGCTCTGTATACAATTTGAGGTCAAGTTTTGGTGACCCCTATAGAATATATGTAGACCCTTGTTACATTTTGCCCACTAATTACAAAATGCCAAATATTGTAAAATAAGGCAAGATGAACAATTTGACACCAGTTTCAATAAAATCAGAGCACTGGGTAAGGTTTACCCCCAGGATGAACCCAAAAATTCTGATTCAGAACCCTTCAAAATATAGAAAAACTTCTTCAAACCTTCTTCCCCAAACTTCTAGAACAGGATTTTCATTTATAAACCTACTATACTAAATGCTAACACACACTAACTATAGACATTGCCAGATGACAGACCAGAGGATTGCAAACAGCATAAAGATTTCTTTAAAGTGGCACTGGCACTGGCACATTTTCACAAAATATGAAAGGACATCGCCGGATAAGGAACGAATGACGCCCTCTATAGTTTTCATGAGAACGGATGAACTTGAAACGTTTTGCATAATAAAACGACATGCTCAAAGTTTACCTTTTGCTGGTTTTCAAAAAACTTTACATAATTCCCCAAAAGTCTTTTTTATGTAAATTTATAATACAGGCTTCAATGGACAATTAAAATTTCCGTATTTGAAGCCTTTCCACCCCAAGAACCACAATGCCTCGTTGCAAGGATGTGCGCTATATTATTTAGCAACATATATGTGAGTGGCGTTCTGGTTCTTGGGGTGGAAAGACCTCATTTTTGCATTTTTGTTTTCTGGGGGGCCGGAACACTAAATGGAATTGCCAAAAACAACAACAAACTTTTTTACATACAAACCATACCATATCACTATAATGGTAAGGCATTCTAATCTACCAAGGGCTCTGTTCAGTAGCCTTGGATGAGCACATGTTAACAACAGACCATGCACGTCCTGGGTATCATAAATCATACTAAAATACAGGGATGTATTTGTTCAATACAATGGTGAATGAAAGCTATTGAACTGCGCCATGGGAATTGTAATTTATTAGCTCATAGTGTAGTTAACTTGCTCATGATATAAACAGCGCGGTCATGGGCCATTGTGTTGTATTCCACATTTGCTTGGGTGTTAAGATGGTTATATAATCCACATATCTTAGCAGCATTAGCTATTAGGTATTTGGGTGGTATTGTTATAAAGGCTGCCTCATGTATATCCTCTTTGTATCTTATGAAGGGCAAAAAGGTCTATCTATAGGCA
Source organism: Ophioderma brevispina (assembly GCA_023653785.1). Lineage (NCBI taxonomy): Eukaryota > Metazoa > Echinodermata > Ophiuroidea > Amphilepidida > Ophiodermatidae > Ophioderma > Ophioderma brevispina. The sequence continues at coordinate 45,928 of JAMKCH010031600.1, read as the reverse complement.
TCCTTACAAGCTCCATGAAAAAGGGCAGCTATTTCAGCTCTTCCTGTTTTTTTCATATAAGTTCAATGGTTCATGAAATGGAGGCATGCTCTAAGCTTTGCTTTTCCAGAGGAGCATGCCTCTGAAGTTTCTCAGACTTTTCTCATTTTTTTTTCTTTCTTATACAAGTGTATTTTTTTTTTTTTGTGGAGATAAAAAACACCTTGCATACATGATAAATTAGTTGTCAAACACCACTCAAAATTGGAAAGTGAAATAACATTATGAGGATAGAGGAGAGGCCTCCTCTCTCCTCTCTCCTATCCGTCGATGTCCTTCTTTCTTTCTTCAATTGGCTCTCAAATGAAAACTAAAGTCTAGGTCCATTGGAAGAACAGAGATATATTTTACACATAAAAATAACATATCGCGTCACTGGCGACGTTAATTACAATCGTTCCGTTTAACCCATAAGGGTGCTGATTTTGGTCTTAATCCTTTCGGTGAGGGCTTTTGTATTAAAAGCTTTACAAACCATGAAAATATCGATTTTGAAAATCTTGAAGGGCGCACTATTTTTCAAATTTGCCAGTGTCCCTCTAATACAGGTATGCATTTGGTGGTAGAAAACCTATAGTATATATTCAACCATCGTGTCACCTCTAGACTTTTCCGAAGGTACTAGCATTGAATGAGGGGCATGTGCAGTGGATGGAAATTAAAATTCCCATGCTAAATCTATTGAAATAAAAATTTGTTGTCTGAAGCCAAGGAAAGTCAATTTCTATGGTTATGAATCAGTCAAGTCAAAGTAAGAGTATTTATAGCTACATTAACTCTCAAAACATGTTGAATACTAATATCGTTTTTGTTTCACTGGTATTCACTGTAAAGGTGAGTTTTGAATATCATTTGTTTTAGTTTAGTTTATTCACCATGATAAGACAGATAATATATGTAAAAGAAAAACAAGGCTGGGGAAGACCAAAACAGAGCAGATGCCGATTTCACCCTGGCACCTGACTAATTAAATGTTTAAGTATACACAGTGCAAGAGGACCAGGACACTACAAAAACAAAATATAGGAAAGTGCATACAAGACAGACGAGACAGGTGAGGACGGACAATTTTTTCAAGATGATAAGATAAAAAAATAGCAATACTGAAAACAGTAAAAGGAGAAAATTGAGACTTATATACATAATACATTTACATTCCATGCCTCATACAAAAATTCATCCCAATCCAGGAGAAAAAAAACCTTAAGAGACGGGAGGAGATTTTCTCAATTTGCATCGCAATGGCCGCATAACACCACCCAGTAAGAACATGTTCAAGACAAAATAACAATCAAGTAAAAAAGAATCCAAAAATAAGTTAATGACCCAGCTCGCCACTGCTAACATCCCACAAAAAGCTGCTGTTTTTTTTCATGCGCGACAGAACAACACTAAATCATCATCTACTGATCTTATATAAAGATGGCATATTCGGCCATTCACCCCAGATGTGGGAATCCAACACACTGACAAGCGTTCCCACATGCGAAAAAAAGGCGGGGGGGGGGGTTAGGGGAGGTGGCGCCTCTATAAATGCTAGTGTCTCTTTAAGGGTCAAATTAAACATTCTGATGGAAAACTCAATTTGACAAAACAATAAAATTAACTATATCTCTATACAAATTGTTAAAATGTCTTAAACACGGCGCTCGAGCTGTCCAGCCGGGACTCAAAACTGCAACACACTGTAAAAGGGACCGAAACGTGCAAATACTGTAAAAAAACGTGGTTTAACCGTTTTGAGTCCTGCTGCCAGTCAAATCGCCTTCATTCTAATGAACATTTTTAACCGTGTAGTCAGGAAGAATGAGCAAGCGATAGGCTTTTTGTACTTAGCTTAAATTGGTATAAACGGAATTTGAACGTACAGATTCTAAGGAATGGCATTCACGAACAGGACCCTGTCCTCGGATTGTATTACGGGCAAGAATCGGTCCTAACTTAGAGAACGATACCATTTGCTGCCTGTCCGCATAAATCCCTGAAATGCTTTCCTTTACAAAATAATTGGGGAAAAATAACGGGGTATAAATCCTTGTGAAACCTGAAACATAAAATAGCCGACTGTAATTTTATGGATATCAAACTGTGAGGGTTTTCAGATTACGAAACATAGGAGATGTCTTCGCCAAAAAATGTGAATTGGAACACAGTCGAATAATTTTCTTATGTTTACTAAAACTATATAGATTGTAGTTACAATTATTTGAATCATCACCCCAATAATATTACAGTAATGTATATGAGGTAAAACCAGGCTGTTTTGTAATAGACTAAAAGACTATCATTGGGCAAAATATGTTTTATCTAATAAACAAGATACCAGAATACTTGGAAACAATATTGGTAATACTAGGTGGTATGAATCTTTCCAGGTGAGACATTCATCATCAAAAGTAACACCTAAAAACTTAGTAATTTATCTCTTTTAATTTGAGTATGGTCTATTTTGATACAAACGTCATTATAATGACCGGTTAATATATTTTTAATTTCTTTTTTTAAAAAAAGAAAATTTATAAATTAGTTTTGTCATATTGAGTGAAATTATTAGCTCTGAACCAATTAGAATATTACCAATTCCATTGTTCACTGTCTTTATAAGGTACCAATTATTGTGAGAGGCAATTAATTATGTCATCAGCGTAAAAAAAAAATAAAGAAAGTGAGACATTTTAGAGGATGTATGAATGTCGTTGATATATAAAATAATAGTAGGGTGGGCCCAAATTGAGCCTAGGAACCCCACGGGTAATTTTCAAGGTAGAAGAATTTGCTGTATTGTTATAAGATCAATTGGGTACGATCATCCCGGTAAGTTCCTGAACCACTCAAAGCGTACCACGAACCCATGTGAAGAAGTTTTGATAATAGAATATCATGATTGAGGGTATCAAAAGCCTTGGAGGAGTCCAGGAATATACCAAGTGTGTGTAGTTCCTTGTCAGAGCTTGAGTCATCGGTGTCATAAATGCTCAAGAAGGGCCAAGGGAAGATGAGTGACCTGGACGAAATCCAAACTGCTAATTATGAATAAGTTATGACGAGAAATAAAGTTAAAAAGTCTATATACAATACTTCAAGAATTCTTCTTTGAGAAAAATGGTAAAACAGAAATGGGTTCTGTAATTGTTGAGCGAGTTCACCTCTCCAGATTTAAAGAGAGGAATGACTTTCGCAATTTTAAGATTATTTGAACAATGCACGAACTAAAGACAAATTAAAAATATGAGCAAGAGGGGCTCGAGTGAAGTAGCAACAGATTTAAAACAGATATCAGTTTAATTCCATCAAAGCAACAGCTAGTCCCTTGCTTGAGGGACCTACAGATATCAATAATTCTTGGTGTCAGTGGGGTATAAAAACAGCGAGTTTGCTGGGGAAATCTGTATTGATACGAAAATCTGACACTCAGTATTATAGTTGGGATCTTTTTAGCTAATCAGAACCGATATTTGAACCTCTGAATTAAAATGAGATGCAAATAGTATGGGGTCGAAGTAAATATCTGGTTGATAATAACATTTGTCGGGAGGTTAAATTCTTTTTACGGTACTGCCGAGTACTCATTAATGATGTTCCATGTTTTGTTTGGTGCTATGTTTACAATCATCTGCAGTTTTTTGAGCATAGGTATTGCTGTTTTAATGTTCGAATGAGTCCCGTTAGTTTGTTTTCCGATATGAGGGGTATGAGGTTTGTTGAATTTCAGTCGATTGTTATGACAATCCTGTAAGTTTATCTTTACGATGGATAGATTTAATGATAGCTTTTGTGATCCATGGCTTTTTAGGTATATTGCTACGACTGTGAAATTTGTAGAACAATTTCTTTTCTTTAATTGGAAAGCAATTAATTATAAATATCTTGAATTTATCTAAAATATGTCATAGTCTCGTCTGGGAAGGTTTACATCAATACGAAATCCCAGTTAACAATGTCGATACGGTTTTTAAATGTAGTAATGTTGTCATCACGTAACGACGAAACATTTATGGTCCAGTAAGTATGGTTTTTCCAATGGCAATGATTTGTTGTAGAATAATAGGAAAATGGTCTGTAAGAACCAACTACAAACACAAACCAGAATTAATCTTGTGAGTTAAAACATTTGTGAAAATATTGTCAAGCACGATGCAGAATTGGGAGTTATGCGTGTGGTCTATCAATAAGTGGAAACATATCATGCTGGTAGAAAACATGATAAATTCAATTTATAATATTAACTCCTGAATTGGAGAAGATCAAATATAAAATCGGATCGCCAGAAATGTAAGTCATTGTTTTGTTTTCAGATAAATTTTGTGCAACAATTTGACAAGTCACGTAAAAATAAGTCGGCATCATTCGATGAGCACGGTAAATGTTGCCCATAATTATATATTCTTATTATTAAGGAAAATTAATCACAAAAATGGACTCAGAATGATCAAATTTTCAGAAGAATTTGTACTAAGTTTAAATCATTGGAGTACGATATGAATGATTCGTGTACGTATAAACAACAACACCACCCCGCGCCTGCGTCCACGACGCGGAGCACTAATGATAACGGTATTATCTAAATCAATCAAATTTGAAACATCTTCATAAAACCAATTTCAGACAATGCAATAATAGAGACGTGATGTTTAAACTAACGATATAAATGAATGAATGAATCAAATTTTTTGTGGGCTTTCTGGGATTAATATGGAGAATGGAGAAATCGTTATCACATCTGCCTGTAAAATATGCGTTGAATCAAACTGATAGGTACATGTTTAGAATACGTTGAAGTTATCAAAATTATTATCATTAATATTGACTTTCAAGCGCAAGAGTTTTGGATACGAAGGAACACAAAAGGCTTTACACACTCTATGTAAAATTATGTGAACATGAAAGGCCAGATTATCTTAGTTCGCTCATGAAACAGGTGAATCGGGCCACTTATTTCCTGTTTGTGCCTCCTCTCCCAACTAATCGACGCTGTCCAAAACTTTTCCTCTGGCGACACGATGGGTTGAAACTACTATAGTCTATGGTTGGTGGTAATTTAATCCATAACTTACCTTAAATTTCTCATTGGTATTGATAGGTAGTCCAACCACCACATCAGCTTAGCTGGGACTCATTGATGAACTCCAGTGCAATATTTTGCCCTCTGATTTCTCATGATGTAAAATGCTAGTTGGTAGTTCCCTTTGACACACAGTTAATAAGCCCCAAATGGCAAGAAATTGGCTTCTTATATGTAGGATGCTCACTGATAAATTGTAGTTGGAGAGATGGGTTGACCTTGGATTATCTGTGATGCAAAATTGAAGGTTGATGGCTGACTCTTAACAACTATTAAGCCCCAAAGAGCAACACAGAGAATTTGTGTTTTCATGCAGGGAATTCCTTTTTGGTAATCAACAGAAAGTGCATTCAAATTGCTGGCAAAGCTGACATGGTCATTCAAGTAGCAATTTCCAATCAAGAAGAGAAAGTGATCCTGAGAACTTCTGCTGATGATACATTCTGTATGATTGGCTCATTACATGACACAATGTGGGATGACCCTCTCAGTAACCAATCAAAATAGTGCTTAGATGCTGGTAAATGGCAGATACTGCTCAGCGAGTTTGTATTATGACTTCTGTGCAACCTGTATGCACACTTACATCTTATAATCTAATAGATCCTACTCAACAAAGGAGTTATATTTAACCTTTTTCATCTTATACGCCCCTGCACATTCGATAGCGCAAAAAGGTTTCTTACGAAGTTTAATAAGTCTTTTCAGGGTGATTCCTAAAGAAAAAGATGCAGTGGGAAGTTGTGAAAATTGCAATCTCCATTTGCTGTATTGTGTGCATGTGCTACATGTTGTCTGCTGTAAATGTTGTCTGCCTTTTAGTGCAGTAACAGATTACGTTCATATTTGGTGTGCTTATGTATTGAAACAAGGAGCTTATGTGGGGTAAAAAAGTGGCAGAGTAAATGTAATTTAGGGTCACTTTAGGTCATAATTTGTTGTGTGTATGGAACATGGTTTTAGTGCAAAGTTGGTCTTTGTTTGTGCAGTGATAGAATGGGATTTCCATTGAAACAAGGGGATAATTTTGAGTATGGATGCAGAGGTCAAAGGTCATTTAGGGGTCACTTAAGGTCATTTTAATCATAGTATGTATTTTGGTACCAATAAACTACTTGAATTTTTTACAGATTGTTGCAGACATAATTATCTGTCCTATAAAGATAGATTTTAAAAGGAAACTGATGATTGAGTATTTATGTCCTTTCTTTGGGGTACTAGTTTTAATGACACACCCAGTTATTACATTGTAATTGATAGGCATATCTTTTGATCATCCAAAAATTAAGTATTAATGATTGGTACATGCATTTTGCACCTGAAATTGTGCTTCATTATTTGACAGCTGTATAGAACTGCTCATTAAAGGGGATGGCCTGATATGAAGTTTTCATCTTGATAGATTGGCCTTCACTCCAAAACCCCATCTGTAAGTTTTGTGTCGATATTTCAATCCGTTTTGATGCGAGAGCTAAAAACATGATTTTGTAAGCGCCATAGAGTACTGCGTAAAATTAATATTGGTCAACCAAATTGGGGCACATTTTTGCTTATAACTTCCAAACCAAACATCCATTTCGCTCTAAGATTTCACATGGTAAATGAGAAAAATAGTAGCTTTCTTCTGATACCAAAATGTTGACCACTTCCGGTAAAATCTGTGGCTTCTGGGGACGAGGCTATTATTGATCGGGCCATTACCTTTAATGATTGGTGCATGCATTTTTGGGGCACCACCCTGAAAATGCACTTTCTTCATTTGACAGTTGTAAGACATGGAAACCGTTCAAAATTGCTCATTGCAAGTCGGTCTTCTGTGACCTGAATTCTCAGGTTTGATTACATGGTGTCCTTTAATGAATCAAATCACTTTTATTTCCATACTATAAAAAAAAAGTCCTGTACATCAACAATCATAAAAATATTTCTAAAAAACACCAGTATGGAAAGGTGGTCAAAATGCCCCAAAAGGCCAGAGTGACCATTCATAATTACATAATTAGTGAATATTGTATAATTTGTGCTGTCAAGAAGCCAGCGTCATTTATATTCAAATTGTAAGTAATTATAATTTTATTTTGGCCATATAGGTCCCCAATCTAATTACTTAATAAGTAGGTCATAACCACAGATTCACCATGTTGTCTGTAGTCAATGCCCTGCCCCGGGTTGATTTTTTTTTTCAAAGGGGGATGTTTATTACAGGTCAATTAGAAGCACTAATTTTCAAATAACAAGCAAGATAAGAGTAGTAAACCTAATTTTTCCAATAAAAATAGATTGTCCTTCAACACCCATGGTGCGTTGGAGCTGTCGATAGAATGTGGGAAAATATATTTGTGGTGGGTGGTTTCTTTTTTGGACATAGAGTTTGTGGCTGGAGACACTAAGATCAGAAAAAAAACAGGAGTTCAAATTGAAAAATAATAGGGAATGTTTTTATTAGAGGGTAGTTTGTTATTCCTGACAATGGCTGTGCTCAAGGCATGTTATATTTTTAGCAATGTGTGTGAAAGAAGCAAGACATTGCTTATGCATAGAAACAATTTGTGCTCAGATGGCTGCATTCTCAGGATACTCCTAGTTTCAAAAGTGGGGGTGGGGCCATTTAAGGTTAAGACATTTCCGCAGACTGGTAACATTACCAATTTTTACCACCCCCGTTGCTCATCACAATGTCATGGTATAGTGTGTATCATGGGGTGGTGGTGTCCTGTATGTCGGTGCAATGTCCCTGGTGTGTCTGAAATTTACATGATATCCTCAAGAACTCGGGGGGAAGAACCCGGGTTGGTGGGTACTTACTCAGTGGAAAAGGTAGGTACTCATGGAAAAGGGTAGTACATATGTGCCCGCCGAGATGGGTCACATTTTTGCCCCTTACTATAACAATGGATCGTTCTCCACCATGCTTATATATTGGGGGTCATTGTTTGAGTCGCACTATAAAGCCTGTCTAAAAAAAAATGGAAATCAAAAACCAATTTTTCACATATTATATCTCAAACATAAGTCATTTTGTACATAATTAAGAGAAAAGACTAGGCTTTCCAGCAGTTTTTGATTCATCTCAGTTGCTTGTTATCATCATTGCTGTTTCATCTCCTTTGCTTGTTTCATCTCATTTGCTTGTTTCAATCGAAGATACTCCAGTTTACGCAGAACTCAAAAAATCGAGTTGTGCCACTTTTCTGGTGAGTGAAGAGAGTTAGGAAAGATTAGTTACACATAAGTGGTTGACATTTGAACAGATATGAATTCTTGAAAAAAGGATTAACTTATAAAGATACTCTTAAAGATAGAAAACACTTGGTAATGGTGGAAGAATAATGAGTAAGGTTGTGGCTTAAGATAATGTGAATAAAAGTGTACATGAATGTTGTTTGTTAGAAGAGAAACCATGAGCGTACGCAACTGGAGTAGAGTTTTTATGGTATTGAAGTATTCATGAACGCAAATTATACCTTGGATATTGATTTATTGACTTCAACAAGTAGTAAATGAACACAACGATAGCTGCAAATTTTAAAACCATTTATTTGGATTTGGAGTGTTTATTTGGTGTTGCAAAGTACAGCTTCTTGGCATAATTTCCACAGATATCAATTTTGCAATAAATTCAAAGCCGATTTCATGACGTGCACTACATATTTTTGTATTGTGTATTTTTATGAAAAGAAAGATATTTATCATTTGAACTGTAATTATGGTGACTATAAAACTGTATGAGTAAAAGAGGATTACTTCTTACTTGTTTACTTTAATCTGTGTTTTGTTCTTTTGTTCAAAGTTGCAATCTTGTATGAGCTTCAAGACAGCATGACACATTACCTGCGGCGAAACAACTCTGCCCATGCATAAAGGGCCACAAAATAGGTTTTGGTTTAACACAGTAAATTGCTTATATCTCTGGATTGACAGAAGGCAAATCAGATGAATAAAACACCATTGGAAAGCCGGTCTTTGTTCTTTAATATTATGTCAAGTAACATAGGCAATTAATTGATATTTCATATTTAACAATTTTTTTTGATTGTACATTTTTTTGAGAAACGGCGTATAAAATGTGTCCCATTTTTCATTTTTTTGTTGCAATTCACTTATGAAAATGGGTCAATTTTTCTGATTTCGTTTAAAATCACAATGGATAAATGGTTTTGATTTTCCGATTTTCGGAAAAGTTACTATGAAAATGGGGATTTTTCGAAGATTCCGAGATGAAAATGGTGGAAATTTCAAAGGACCAACTATAGAAATGGGTCGAAATTAGGAACCAACTATATCAATGGGTCATATATTAAATTGGTCTCTATAAAAAGAGGGTGATTTTTTTACCGGCGGACTCCACCACCTGGACCCAATTTGGTCAATTGTTTTGTCAAAATGGCTATCACATTCAATCAAAGCACACAAGGTTATTCAGAGGTCATTTTGAGTCATTGTTCTAATTATCCCTATATGGTCAATTTTCATGAAAAATGTTGCATTTGGAGGTAAGACCACAACCAAAAAATGGTCTCAACATTGTATTGTTGGATGTTTTTAAACATGTACGTTATTCAATAAAACCTTTATGGAAAAATAAATATTGTCAACAACACTTACTTTTTGCACAGTATGCACACAAAAATGTATAGAGCAAAAACACAGGGTTAGGACATTATCAAAAATTTAAAGCAACAAAATATGCCAAATGAAGACTTATTCAGGAGGTTAGTTGGAACAATTTTATTTGTACCAAGTTCAAGGTTAAGTATCTTAAATTGACATCGAGAATATTCTGCTCCAATTTGTTAGTTTATTACGTTATCACTGAGTATGGAATGCTGCCTGAAAATTAGATCTAATAATAAACAAATATTAGATCCCTTTTACTAATTTATTCTAAAGATTTAATTGACACCATATCATTCTCCATGGCCAAATCATAGTTGATGAGTAACAAAAATGCATTCATGTAATAAAAAATAAAGTAATACAACAAAATTACATCATAGTGAAGATTTTTTAACCATTTTTCACATCCCCCCATTGACTAAGATGTATCTGATTGAAGGTTTATATAATTTTTGTGGTTGCAAAATGAGTGTCTATGCCACTCTTGATCAATATTTAAATAGCTTATTTGGTTGCTGAGAAATGTGGATAACGTAATACACTTCCTTAAAAAAGTCACATTTTTTAACAGGTTCAACATTTCTTAGACTTTCTAATAGTCATTGTGAGCTGAAGAAAACACTATTCCAACTGCCGCATTATGTTTACCTTGAAATAAGATGCACAATGAATATGGTAGTAGAAGTTATACCAAACTTAGCAATTGCTTTACGAAGGATAACGTAATAAACAAGGTTTTCATGGACATTATGCTTGTATTTCGAAAATATAAAAATAAATTGAGAATACAAGGGGAAAACATTACATAATTTATACACGTTTGGCAACAAGAAACATTGATATTCGAAAGAATTCAAGCTGCTAAGTATTTTTCCATTTATGTTTATAATTTTGATGTTGTGTTTTGGATATCAATTATAAAAGTGTATTCCCAATTTTTGTGGCAAGTGTAAAATCAGTTTGGTTCATTTACGATATCTTCAGACCCCCCCACGTTTGAGAGTTGCAGTCAACAAAATTATCGCAGAGCAACTCATTGGCTCTTACAGCTTCCACTCAATGTTTGTATTAGATACCCAGCAACTCATGATTCAGAGGAAGTCAGTCTGAAAGCAAAATGGACAAATTGAATGGTAGCAAGTCGAGGCTTCTCACAGTGAAGCTTGAAATAGGTTAAGCTAAGGGGAGCAAGTCTGAGCGCTTTGTTCCAGTTGCCCGAATCAAAGATTTTCCGTGAGTGATGGATATTTGCATGCTCACTTCAATAGGGATCAATGAGAATGATGCAGTATAGTGAAGGCATGTTGCCTATTATATATTTTCTCATGTGCATTACTGTAAGTGGAATTTTTGCTTTTTAAAAAATAGTAAGTGAATATAACTCTTTGTAATGGACCTGTTTTTCTCATTTCAGGTCCATTCTTCGGTCACGTTTGTGACCTAAAAAGGGTAAATTTTGATTTTCCACCCGATGCTGTTTTGCCAAAATAACCAATCTCTTAATACTTTTGGTATAATGAATAACCTTTAGTCCAAAGCTAATAAAAAATAATGTTTCCACTTTTGCCCGATTGGTCATTTTGTCATGAGGGGCAAATAAAGGTCAGTCACGTTTGTGACTTCAGATAGAAAGGGGTTTTTAGAATTCAAAATTCAGCTGTAAAATTCTGTGATAATAATGAAAGTAGTTAGTAACTTCTATAGTTATATCCGGAAAGGTAATGGTTTGTTGTCATTACAACAATTTTGGTAATTAAAAGTAACAACAAAACAAAAAAACTAAAAAATTAACAAATTATATCACTAAGTACGGTCTAGTGTGTGACATGGTACCTGTGTGACATCTCTATTAACCTATAACACAAATGTTAGCCATTGTTAATTGTGTACCAAAAATACAGTTGTAATAAAATCTTGTTATTTCCATATTCTCAAACTAGTTCAACCACTTTGCATCACAGGCATCATCGTTAATAACCGCACACAGAGCGAATACTACTCCTAGTTAGTGATGCAGATTTCCTGTGTTGAAATAGAGCAAGTCTGCTAAATTACACCTTCACCCCCAACTTTCAAAAAAGACACATGGAAATCGGGTTTTAAACCGGTGTTTATTTCAAATTTAATCATTATGTTCGTGTTTGTACCAATTATAATTTTATTTTAAACTAAAATAAGGTTAACACTGATACCTTTTTCAATATGATTTAAGTTGACATGAGGAGATTTTTTAGGATACGAATTTCTCTCAAATTGCACAGGATCGATTGCAGACCACATACAAAGAACGGTCCGAAGGTTTATTGGACGAAACAAGTACAAAAGAAAACCGCAAACCTGTTGTGAAACGTGCCTGACTATGCATGGCCCCATAGAACAACTGCTTTGACTTTCACTTGGTTACATAAAGACGGGTATTCGGCTTATTCACTCAGGTGTTGATCTAATACAGGGAAAAGGCATTCCAAATTGCAAAAAACACGGGTTCGAAAAACAATTGGGGCGTTTTCGTTCTGGAAAAATCTCCTCATGGCTCTTTAAATTTATGTCTTCAAATACAAAAAAAGGGAGTGCCGGGTCACATGGCGTGACAGTAATATGACAACATAACTTTTGAAACGAAAGAAAAGATTCTAAACCATGTACAGGTATTTGTGTAAGGGAAGGTTACACACAAAACTGTCTTTTGAAAAACCCCCCCCATGGAAATATACCATAACTGAGAAAGGGGTGGTTTTTCTAGTAAAAAAACATCCTAGTCTTTTTGGTCACATGTGTGACCTACCATAAGTCCTTAAAATCATTTGTGATTACTGGGCCGATTTCCTATAAATTTGTATTTTCAAAATAATTAAAAAAATTTGAAGTCCCAAAATATTTTATGCCATATTCAAACAAAAATTAATAGCTATCAAAATTAAACACTAAAAAGCAACAATGGTTGTTGTAATGATCCCCCTTTTTTTTGCCTCCCAAATATTAAACATGTCATTATGCAAATGAGGTGTTTGAATTGAACATATTTGTTTAAAAATATCATGCAGAAACCAAACAACTTGGAAGGATGTGGTGAACCGATAATGTAAAGGAAAACTTGCAATACCAGTTTCATCTTTAGTTCCCCACCAAACGGTTTACTTTTTTTTTAAGAATGGCCTTCCTAGTTTCTCTTCCCTTTTACCACTGACTCCGACAGCTTGTGTCTATGCGACTATTAATTACTTTTTCCCCCACAAAATTAACAAAATCACAAACAGAATGATGTCCATTAAAATTGATTAATTCAAAAAATTTTTCTTTTTGGTTTTTTTAATTTAGATGGTCCTACAGGACTTGCAATTTTTTGGGAGTCATCTCAAAAGCCACTGAATTATGTATTACAAACGTATACAAATGGCTAGTGCAAAAGGGTTGAACTTAATTTGGTCCAGTAATTTAGAAAACAAATTAGTGTAAATTCATTAATATGGCGGTTCATTTTAAAATAATGAATGTTGATAGAATACTAGATAGTCAGCATTCTGTTGGCCATTCTGTCTGTCTGGCCTGCCATGCTTGGTTGCCTGCCTTGGCTGTCTGCTGGATGTTATGCATGGCTACCATATATCAGGGTTGATAAAGTGGGGAGCAGGAAGAGGGAGACCCCTCCACATCCAGAGTGCCAACCCGTCCCTGATTCTTCGGGAGGCTCCCTGAAATTAAGATTTTTTTTGTACATTATTACAACAAACGTGGAACTCCCTGATTTTTTATGTGAAACTCCCTGATTGCTGAATTGTAATTGTTGGCAGCTCTGGAACACTCCCAGGAAATATTGAGCAGAATTGGGTAATGATGGCAAGTGGATAAAGAGAAGGTAATGCGATTAAAAAAAGGTTGAAATGCAAAATATCTGGACGACGCTTTAAATGCTTCATATCAGAGAAGATCAGAGCAAGTTCCAATTGTGTGTTTGGAGCTTCTAAACAATAGTTAACATATCATAATCTGATTTTTACTCAACTGTAATTTTAAGTATTGGTGGGGAACTGTTGGAAGAAAAATACTTTGTGCAACCATGCCATATATTAAGATTACATGAGAACGTTTTGGTACCATTAAAGGGGTAAGCAGCGATTTGCTAATCCAAAACATCGAAAAAATCATCAAAATTCATGTTTGTGCATTTTTGTTACTGGCATGGATATGCGAACATAACCTGCAAGTGAGTTGGCTTGAACTCAGTGTATTAAAGACAGCGGCAGTACTTTTTATCTGATTCTGTAATTTCTATACGTGCGTATCAAAATTCCGACTTGAGATCAAAAATTACTTTCCCGGTAAATATCCCAGATTTTAAGCGTGGTATTGTGCACCATGATCAATACAGTTTGAGATCAAACACAAACATTATTGATCGTTGTTTATTCTGTACATTATGTCTGTATTAAACCACAATCAGCTGTTTAGTGTAGATTTTGAGACGCCATCGCTGTATGTCTATTTGCGGGAGACGATATGACAAATTTCATCAAATTCTTCATTTTTGTCACTATTTGGTGGTTTGTTTCTACATTAAAGCAGTTATATGGAATTGTACACACTTATCCCTGATTTAAAAGTTACAAAAATTTCCAAATTTTTTTCCATTCTCTCGTAATATCGCTGCTAATCCCTTTAAAGTCTAATTGCAAAAAACATTGGGTTATTGATGCAGTATGGGAATATGTATATGTTGTTGAGGTCAAAGTTCACATTTCAAGATTAAAGGTTATTTGATTTAAGTTGCAAGAGGGGTTAAATGTTAAAATTGTGAGAAAGTTTTGGGATCTACATGCCAGGCGATACAAGTAATCAACAGATCGCTTGCATACAACAATTGTTAGTTGGTTCAATTGGTAATGTGTAATATTATTTACTTTGTATTCTGCAGTAATCTACACATTTTAACTAGCAGTATTTTTACACAATAGGTGTGTTTCTATTGGGACCATTTACCGGAAAAGAGACGGATAAGGGATTAAATGTGCTCAATAGAAACTGACCTCACTCACTATTTACTGGTAAATCAACCCGGCAAATTTTTCCTTCTCGAAGAAGGAAAATAGCGGTGTCACTTACCGGTAAACACCAATAGAAACACACTCAGTTCCGCAACAGTGCGCATGCAGGCAAGGAAACGGAAATTGATAATACCGCGTGATTATGATTGACGATAGGCCCTACGTGTGGGCGCGTAGACTAGAGAGATGAGGGCAAGGATTCGGCGCCTCCTCGATCTTACGTACATCGCCTCTCGCCGCTTGTACAATTCCATGCACCTTCATAACCTACTGTGACATTCACGAACATTTAACCCATCTAACCTATCATCTGCCTCTGAACTTTGACTGTAAAATGTCAAAATCGACATCAATCTTACTATCACAGGTCCCGCCATATTTTGTTGAAAACCCACAATGCTTTGTACGACCTTTTGCCAGCAAATTTTTATGTGGAGTTGATCGACAGCAGCCAGGGAGTATTTACCGGTAAACAGCGCTCAATAGAAACTGACCGTTATCCACCTTTTCCTTGCTCTTTCCCGGTAAGAGATTTACTGGTAAAATGCAGGATCTTCAATAGAAACACGCTAAATGTAAATGTCCAAACTTTTTCCAAATAAGTTGAAGTCATTGTAGTGCAGGTTATCTTCAGTTTCAGTATTTTTTACTGCACTCCTCCTTGGATAACAGGACCTATTGAATAATTGGTAACTGAAAGAAAAAGTGGAAACACCTTTTAGATCTGAACTGCCCTACATACTAGAACATTTCCCTTTGATCTCTGACATTTTCAGTGGTTAGCCACCCTTGTTTGGAATAATTGAAATGCTTTCTGTTGTTACATGTTCAAAATGTGTGACACTTGAGTATACCATAGCAGTAGTTAAACAGAATCTGCTCTTAAGAGGTTTCAGTAAAAGGTAAAGGTTCATTTTATTGAGTTATGCTTGCTTAGCAATCACCTGTATAGTGTTAAAGGCTTTCAAACATGCTAAAATGTAGCAATCAAATTATGTGTGTGTTATGACAAATAACACTGCTTCAAGACGTGCATTTGCTGGTTAACATGTTAAAGACACTATCAGTGATTTGCTAAATCAGCAAATCGAAAAAATCATCAAAATATCGAATTTTAGCATGTACGTAACAAAGTACAGGTATCCTAACAACATACCCTGCAAATGAGACAGAAGCACCTAATAAGGACAGAATCTGAGATTTTAGTCATTAATGGGCCGAACGGCACTTGATACCAACACGTAATTGAATGGAGAATCGTATCTGGAACACTGAGTTTTTCTTCTTTTCTTTCAATTCTACAGCTGGAAAACTTATGAGAATTCTACAGCCGTATCCTCATTAAGATATTACTGCAAATTTCAAAGATTTTTCAAATCAATGATGTGTCTTAAGGACATGTCATGGGATAGTCAAGTGAGCAATTTAGCCTGTAAAAAACTAGCTTTCAAAAATATAGCTAAGAGGGCAGAGTTCAAACTGTACTCTTGAGGGTGAAGGATGTGTTCATAAGGCACAAATACCTGAAAAACATATTCCATACAAAAAATATATGCATGGTGGTTTATTTTGGATCAGATTCAAATTAAAACAATTTTTGCAAAGCCTATGATCGTCTTCCAAGCACTAGGACAGTTTATAATTTTACCCAAAACTACGTCATGTTAAATTTGGGTGAAACTGGATTGCATAATTATTTTGATTTGCGCGTACAAGGCTGTAGGTACTCTTCAAATATTCTTTACTCCTGACCCAGGGAAAGCCCAAAACAGGCTATTAGTAGCTCATTAATCGCTAACTAGTGCAGTAGAAAATGGTACTGGAGCACTATACTGTAGAAATTGTGTGTAATGATTGTAAAGTGGATAGCCATTGCAGGTCTGTTTTGTATGATACATGCATGCCTCTAACAAAGTTTAGTGAAAGCATGACATGAGACTTGAAATCGGTGTGTGAGCACCACTATGCTATGTGCCTGGTACTACGTAACCAAGTTGTCATTGGAAATACTTGAAATGTAGCAAGAAGGGGTATTAGAGTGATTGGACTGTGATCCATGCATGACTTTGGAACCCAATCTGTAAAAAACACCATGTATGACACCGTGGGTTCGGGGCTCTTCTGGGGGTAAGATCAAGCCATCTGTGTATATAAGAAGCCTTTGAAATAGTTTGGGGGTAACAGAGAAAGAAACTTAGAGGAACAGTTTCATAGCTGAGATGTATCACGGCTAGGAAAAAATGTGACTATGATATATGAGAAAGTTGTTAATATTAGGAGGTTTACCACAGGGTCTGGGCACTTCATTTCAGAGGTGCTTAAGAAATGAGATCAGTCCTGGAGAAAAGACTCAATCTGGTTTGTTTGCATGTGCTCATATTCATTTTCGGGATGGCACGCTGTTTGAAAAGGTCTTTTAGTGGAAAACCGGAATAAAATAGAAACGTTTCAATGGTGATACACTGTTGGACAACATGATTTTAACTATATATTCCATTAACTACGTCTGATGTCTAAAATTTAGAAATTTCATTGCGGGCAAGTGTGATTTTTCTTGAAAAGTGTACTTTTTACACGTCTTTCTTGGAAAAGGGGATATGGGGGTGATTCTTTCTAGTGTATATTTCTTGTACATATACTTCAAGGTTATAAATGGAAAAAAATCTTTGGAGATTTATTTTTGGTATTTTATTAAATGTATATAATCAATAAAAAAAATCATGGAATCTCAGAGAAATACTGCTTAGTGTGACCTCATATTCTTCTTTTAAAGTTTGATGACCCCCTGGAAAATCGATGTCCCGATGGTTACGCGTGAAAATTCCAATTGTTGCAAAAATTGGTTCCAATACGTTTTCTTTCTGAAAATAGGTTTAGGTACCAGCTAGTGATAAATAAAGTTAACATATATAAATCCAAAAAATATGCCATTTATACATTAAAGATTGAAAATTTTACAGTTTTGGTAGAATTTTTCTGTCCCGACAATGCTGGTCATTGCCGTAACAAGCCTTTGATGTGCCACTGAAGAATTAAGGAAAATAGAATAGAAAAACTTCAACTCTTTTTCAGTGGGCACCAGATACGAAGAACAAGTGAATACGATTTCTCTTCAGAATTTGTAATGATAATCCACCAAAAACAGCAATTTTCATAAATTGACACGTGAGTACCTTTATTCAGGGTCATTTCCGACGTACGCTATAGAATCAACTGAATAAATGAAGTTTTTGTACTTTTGTGATAAGTAGTGCAAAAAGCTTTGTAACGTGTCACAATGCAGCTCAATTTTCACGCCTGGCATTGCAAAATAACAAATATATACTGACATATTTGTTTAGGCAATCATTTCCGTAACGCTCATTTCCGTAACACAAGTTTTCGAGAGTACTATTTTTAATTGCCTTTTGGCCAAGATTGTCATTAAATTTAATATTAAATACAAAAAGTGATACATGTAATTGTTTTTGCTGTTTCTTTTTCATTTTTTGGAGCTTCATGACAAGTGTAAAAAAAAGAAGTCATTTCCGTAACAAGGTTGGTCATTTCCGTAACATGGTAATTTCTGTAATGTAATGTAATGCTTTGTCATTTCCGTAACTTTAGTATTTAATGCTCATAGCATGGAATGTAATGCACCAATAAGCATTTTTTTCTTATTATTATTGACATACCGATAGTTTGCTTCCCCTCTCTGATCTGAAGGTAGTAGTATTTTAAAGCACTTTTATTAAAAATACAATGACAGTCGCAGTTTTTACCTAAAATTACTATTTTTGGAGGGGTTACATTTTTTAAGTTTACAATATGAATATAATATGCAAAAACAATGGAACATTTCCCTTTATGACAGGAAATTAGTCCATAACATTTATAAACTGACAATTTGAACCTGAATTTATACTTGTAAAATGGTTTTCTTTGTCCAGTATTGTTTATATAAAAATGTTACGGAAATGACTAAATGCAATGACCAACTTGGAAATAAAGAAGAAAATTCATATAGAACAATCGTAAAGATTGGGCCCAATATATTTGTCCAATGCTATAGGTGTAAATCTTTGCAGAACATCTCTCGAAGTTGCAGATATAGTGTTTTGAAAATCAAGTTCACTGAAACATGAAAGTGGACACTTAGTGAAGAATCACCCATAGAGAGCACTATAACATACAAATTATGACCTTGATAGGCCTACATGGCAAGATTCCCACAATGGTTTTTTCTAGGTAATAGCTCTTGCATGTTCCTACATATATCAGTTGTCCAAATTGTGTTGCCACTGCTTAAAATTGTTTTAAAAATAAAAGAAACGATTTGCATGTTGCCAATTCCATAATAATTCTTGTAAGTTCAGTCATTCAACCCCCACCTGACCATGTGAATACACTCAACCAATCCACTAATTAGTCACAAATTATTTTTAGCTTGAAATAAAGGTCTCTTGTATTTATTTTCAGTTATTGAAGAAAGTGGTCAATTTAATTTGGATAGAATGTTCAAAGAATTAATTGTGGAAGTTAACCAATTAGAATATTGATTTGGTGATATAAATTAAAACCCAGCAGGCCATTTTCCTTCTGATGTTAGATCTCTCAGCTGCTTTTGATACCGTGGATCACGGTATCCTTTGGAACGGCTTGCTGGTGACTTTGGTCTGACGGGTAATGGTCAAAATTGGTTTCAAACATACCTTGAGGGTAGAACTTGCAAAGTTAACATAAATGGTGATTTTTCTGGTGATAAAGACTTCCTTTATGTTGTCCACCAGGGTTCTGTTATTGGACCCAAGTCTATTTCTTACATATCGTCGCCCACATCACATACTGTCGTATTTTACAAAACACGTTTTCCGAGAAAATCGCAATTCAAAATCTATCGTGACATTTCATGTCTATACGGTAAAACGAAGCATAAAAGAAACATCCAGACTTTACTGTTTGAAGAAAACATTTTAAGGTCAAATATAAACCACAAATCCAACTTAAAACTGCAATTATATTATCTTAATTAGGCTAGAAAATTATAAGTCTGTATGTGAAATCACAAATAATGTATATTGTAAAATACGACGCATATTACACCGTTGTTTTTCAATATATGTAAAATAGATCACTATGCGAAAAGCTTGTTTACGAAATAACAATGGAAATACGTCAAAATAGATCTGTATGTGAAATCGTTTATTTTGAGATCGGCAAAATAGAACGCTATATCAAACACGTGTAAATGAATGGTGATTTAAAATACGACAGTATGTGAAACACGGATATGATTTTGAGGAAAATGTCAAAAATCAGTAATTATAAACTAATTAATTAGGCATCCTCACATTTTGAAACTTTGTGGATGGCAAGAACTCGATGAACTAAGTAAGTAGGCGGAATTTCGTAAAAACTTCAAAAATGTGAAATACGACAGTATGTGATGCGGGCGACGATATTATACTTGCAGAGTTGGCCAGATTAATCAATCACCATCATCTCAAATATCACATCTATGCTGATGATGTTCATTTCTACACAATCTTTGATCCGAACTGTCATGGGGATGCTGTTTGTGCTATATTTAAATTATCCCAATGTGTTATTGAACTTCATGAAGTCTTGGATGCTAAAAACTAGATTGAACCTCAATCAAGGCAAAACTGAGTTTTTGTCACTTCCTCTCCTAACCATTACAACTCTTGGTGAACAGGAAATCCCCTCCAACGCATCAATGCACAACCTAGGTGTTATTTTGGTCCCTCCGTGACTATGGCTGACCACGTCACTAATTTGTCTCGTTCTATAAACTGTTAGCTGTATAATCTAAATCGCATACGTCAATATCTGGACACTAATACGTGTCGCATATTGTTCGCAGTCTCATTTGATTGAGATTAGATAATTTGCAACTCTCTCATGTATGGTAAACTGTCTTCAAGTTTCAAAATAAATCAGCTCTCCTCATTTTCATGCAATCTAATCACTCTCCACTGGTTACCTATCAATTAAAGGATTTCAAAATTCTTCAGACTTTTAAAACTGTGCAGTTCAAACATCTTGATTTTCCGTCATATTCAGCCTCATACTCATACAGCCCACTTATTAACTTACACAAGCTCAGATTAAAGATTCTCCTTTAATATAGCTTCCAAAAAGAACGCGGTGGTCATACCTTTTTTATTGCTGGGCCTCCACCTTTGGAAGAGTTGCCTATCTATGGTTTGATAGTTACATCGCCTTCTAAATCTTTGAGCACATCTTTTCCGAGCTCTTGTATTTGTGTGCCTTCCTACTTTTCTTCCTTTCCTTCCTGTTGTGCCTTGCTTACTTTGAGAAGGCACTCTAATAAGTCTTTATTCTTAAATGTTAATTTGATTTGAATCACACATTAGCCTGACAGACAAGTTGTTTTGTAATAGTCATTGTGCATTCTGTAAAAAGTGTAATGCTTTTAATTGGCAATGTGAAAAAAACAATGTATGTGTAAATTACAATGATTTTTTCATCCAAAATTACAAATTCCATGATGATGGCCACTTATTGATAAAAGGGAGTAGGAGATGAGTACTAGCAAGTTCCAAGACCTATACGCTAGGCTCATAATTTTCTGGAAAGTTAAGATGTACGTCTACTTCCCCGCCAAAACGGCGCACAATCGTTCTTACAACGTTAGACGCAGTATACGCAAGATTCACGCGCCTGTTGTTATGTCCAAGAAATCATGGCCCAAGATAAGACAAGAGTGGTCAAAAGTTTGGATGCAAGTATCAATTCTAATAGGAATAATTCAGAGGGTATTAGGAATGTAGGATGTAGTTTGTTTGGTTCTCTGTCAGATTCAGCATACAACTTGTAGAATAAAACAAGTTAATTGGGACACATGCAGTTGAATCAATTACTTCTGCAAATTTGATGGGACTTTTATGGTAATGGTACTTGTTCCAATTAGGTATCGTGTTCTTACTTGATATGAGAGCATGATGGCATTTGCCATAACTTACCACCAAGTATCGGGGAAACAAATGATGCGGTTGTGTAGTAAAAGCGATAAGGCATTCAAAAAGCCCTACTCATCACTCGGTAATGTGATGGTTAACCATTAAAACGGCATTTGGAAGCTGAAAGTTCAGGATGACAATGAAACAAATATGGCCTTTCGTCTGATATCAAAATTGATGCTACTACCAGTAAATGGGGGGGGGGGGCCAAAGACGATGGGAAAAAGCAACTTTAAAGGCCTACGTGCAAAATGTAGAGAAGTCAATATATTACATTTTTAAACGATTTTTGTAATCATTCAGACTGAAACTTTTTCCACTCAATCTTGGTTTTTAAGAGAACTGATAACATAAAATGTGCTGTATTAGGTTCGTTTGTCATCGATTTGCAGAGCAATAGTTAGCAGCTTATCAATATTTTGTAAGAATCAAAGAAAGTTAATAATTAAATCAATAGTTCATCACCTTTTTAAATTAACAAAGTGGCCTGTTCTGATTCTCAGAATCCATTTTATTAACCAGCACCATGAATGAGCACATTGGGCGTTTTGACCTATAAACAATGAAAACAATGTGATTTGGTACATGTAACATTGCACCAAACAACAATTCCAGTGTTCATGTTTAATTAAGTAGCTTTGTGATGTGCGTGGCTATTGATTTGCCCTCCTGGTTTTTGGGAGTTGACATTTGATGGCATCAATCTATTGGAAGCAATTTCCATAATTGAGATGCAATTCAAGTCTATTTGGTAATGCCATATGTGAGTTTGTCAGTCAGTGTTCTATTGCACTCAAATCTTTGACTGGGTAAGAGGAGGGGGAGGATATGTTTATGGTAACTGAACCCCAGAGTAATCAGATTGATTCCCAAAGAGGTTCTATATAGATAGAGAGGCAAAACGTTACGTAATTTTTAGAAATTCACCGTCTCGCATGTTTTGCCGACCACAAAGAAAACATAGAGTACCAACAATAGAAAGCAATGGCTGCCTCCGCTTCTTCCACATACTGTGGGTGCCGCTTTGCATATACACTAATCGGTAGTGATACAAATTAATGTATGTGTTAGAGGTGGCCAGGTGTAATAATAGTGTACCTGGATCATTGTGCTCAGATACTCTTTTTTTCTCATAATGCAATGCGCGCTTAGGTGAAAAGATGTATTCATTGAGGCGGTTTATTTAAATCAAGACGACTGATGTGTCATTTCATTCATTGTGTGGCAATGGGTAGGACAAAATTTAACCACCAATAGCACCCAACATCCAACAACTGATATTTTGGCGGATTGTTTGTATCGAATTGACATTATGTGTGTATACAAGCACCCAAACTGATAATTATTCCGTGCAAGATTCAAAATGTCAGCGCCCAGCACGGACGACTGGTTTTGAATGCGTTTCACCCCCTTAATGTTGATTCCACTGTTGTATACAGAACAGGGCCATAATTTGTAGGGATAGTAGTGACAGTGGATAGCATTTCCAAACAAGAGAAAATCACATAATGAGTAGGATCAGTTTGAAGTTTGTGTCTTTCGTGAAATGAAACCAATATTTTAGAATTAATTTTGATCAAGATTTTATGATAAGGATAAGGACCTAGCCTAGTGCATTCGACAGGACAATTGCACGGGACCGTATGGGTCAGTGCACTGACCCATACGGTCAAGTGCGATTATCCTGACGAATGCACTGTGGCGTGGTTCTTATCCGTCATATACTTTGAGAAAAAAATATTATCAAATCATTACATTAACATTAATAATTAACATAATTTATCTAAATTTTGAGGTAATTTTTAAAATAAATTAAAACACTTCTACACTCCAACATGTCCAAAGTTATACTCTATAAATAGTGCCAAAAAACCTTGATGCAATTCATTGTTGATTAGTTTGTTTTGAAAATGATCTGGAAGTGCGAGAAAGATCAGACTCTCTAAGATGCTTACAGTGGCTAATCTTTCTCACACCTCCCTGGCAGTTTCCAAACAAACCCATTAGTGATGAAACGAGTCAATGAAATTGAAAGAAAGATAAACTTTTAGCACTGCCCTTTTTCAAAACAAACCCATCACTGACGATTTGCACATAAATGAATATGAATTTTCTTCTACCAATTCCAACGCCCACTGTATTAGATGTTAAAGACCAACAAAGACATGCATGTGCAAAACCATGACTGGTTTCTGCATTGGAAAACGATTTTATTTGTAAATTTTGGGTTTCTTGAAGTATACTTGATTTTCATGAGCCTACTATTATATAGCAACATGATAGCAGCTAAACTTTCTGAATGGCTTTCAAATTTGACCAATTATAACATAAGGAATTTTATATTTAAGATCAATATTTAATGTCAACCGTGTCGACCTTTGAGGGTACAAAAAAGCTTGGTCTCGTTAATTAAGATGTACGCGTTTCTGAAAGAAAAACAGTACAAAATCACATTATTGGAATGGTTTGCACATGTGAATTCAACTAATACTTTATATGAAAAAAAAACAATTTTTTTTCAACACAATCTGACATCATATATTGTAAATACTGAGTTCTTAGAGGGTATATATACAATATTAATGCAGACATGTTGCTTATATTGAGTAGTAAGTCAATATCAAGTGATTGACGGTATTTCTAGTTGCTACTTGAAGTTGTGACTTGTGGTAACCCGCGTGCATTATCTGATGACCTGTGCATTATCTGATGACCTGTGCATTATCTGACAGAGCATTAGTGCATTCGTGAGAAATAATGCACGCTGAAAACAATAGATAATCTAACACGAGAAGTATATACAGTGTGCAAGTTAGTAATAACCTGCAAAATGGCAACCCACTTATAATTTCTATTGCCAGCAAGGGAAAAAATCTCTCTTGCTTCTTTCCTTGCTATTTTTTACTTCTTTAATTTTCTGGTAGCTGGCTGAATTTCTTGGTCAGAGTTATGCTACTGGTACTCTATTCAACCACATAACCACTAAAACACATAACCAGTCAAAAAAAAAATTTTTTTGCTATCAGGTTGGGTGGGGCAGGGCAACGATTCCAGCACATCCAGATAAACACAAGACATACTGTGTGGTGAAAAGTATTATAAATGGTATTTTGGACATCTGGAAGCATTCTTTGAATGTCACAATACTTTCCTTTTGTACAAATTATTAAAGCAGGATAAATGAGATAAACTTTAACATAACATCGTAATTTCTTACACATTCCATGGTTTTTGTGTGTGCCCCAGTCACGCACTCACGCACGCCCGCACTCACTACTGTACTCACTGCCTCACTCACTTACTTACGCACTCACTCACTCACTCACGCACTCACGCACGCCACGCCACTCAACTCACTCACTCACATTAATGTGTAGAAGAACCACCCTAAAATTTTCTTAAATGTTGTTGTCTATGCAACAAATATTGTTGACAGGTTTTTTAAAACGAGATATGCATCTTTGTGTACAAGAGCATTATCATTTCATGTTTCAGGATGGCCAAACTGGACTTTATTTTTACATGAATTATGCTATGACAAGCAGGTATTTAAAAGTTGGTTCTTATTGAGATTATAGTGCAGTAAAAAACTTGGAATCAGTCTCAGCAATTCACTATTGAAGTGGTCACGTAAACCCATAGTAATGGAGCACAACCTTTTGGGAATACTACTTAGTTACATTTCTGTGGGATTATTTTTGATGTGGTTCGTGACCAATAGAGCGTGAGCTGGTAGGTAATAACCGAATTTTGAAATAATCTTAGGAGCACTATACCTGCCTCTCTATCAGCATAGAAGCATTATTTTGAATGGTTACTTGGCAGGTAAATATATCTGAGCCAAATCAGAGATAGTAAGGAATGGTGTCTGGTTTACACAGATATAAGAAGCCTCTTATGATGGACTCAGAGGGTTAACTCGTGTTGTGTTCTGTAATGAACTGTTTTGTATCAGAAGTGGTAGTGCTCAGGGTGGTTAACACATATCCGTGAATTTATCTGAGAGACTACACCTTAGTTCAAGTTATTTATTCAGTATAAACAATTCGTACTGACAGAAAAGTATAATAAAGTATATATAATGGACAGTACATTAATACAAGAAGTATCAAATTGTAAACTGTACTAAGATGAAAAGGTGCGGGATATGATATGGCTAGGACCAGTAATGACAACCGATAGGGCTTATAGTTATTGCTGGCTCCTGTATACATATAAAGTAAAAGATACTCAATATTACAAAAAATGACACTACTTACAAAAGTATTAAAATATTTCCATAGGGTTCAATAACATAACAACACCAAAAATCAACAAACCAACACTTAACGGGGATAAACGATACGGGAATTGGACAAGAAAGACAGACTTCTCAACATAACTTGCTGAGGGTATGTAGTACTTCTGGGCATAATGAGGAAAGCAGAGAGTTGAAGAGTAGAGTGAGGGAAAAAAGAAGGAATGAAGATAGAAATGGAGAGTGAAAAAAAAAGTGAGGGGAAAAAGGATTGGGAGTAGTAAGTAGTAATTTATAAAGACTATACGGTTGATGAAGTTTTGCAGGGTGAGCTTTAACAAGTATTTTTGTTGTAATTGCTAGTGGATGATTCTGGGAGATCATTTCAAAGTTTTGCGCCGTGAACTGAATAAAGTGCTTTCAGAGGTAATTTTGGAGGGGAAGAGAAGGTTGTCGGCTTGTATGGTGTTATAGCTCTGGATCGTGTCTGTTTGTGGTAAATTAATTGCTGAAGTTCGGATTGGTAAGTGATTGTTGTGAAAGTCAAACATGAAGAGCGCTGTTGAAGTGGTGAGGTGCTCGAATTTAAGTGTTTTCATGTGAGTGAAATAATGGCAAAGTATGAGTTCGGCCGGTGCGTGAGTTTGTGGATCGTGCGAATGGCCATTTCTGTGTGATGTTTAGTTTGGTGAGGCGTGAATGATAGTTGGAGGGCCAGATGATGTTACAGTACCTAAGGTATAGGAGAACTAGTGTGGTTTAAAGTGCTTTAAAGTGTATTCTGGAAGGTGGTGTTTAATCTGTAGATTGACCCAATTGCGTGAGACGCTTTGGTATGACCGAGTTAATGTGTTCAGTCCAGAGAAGTTGTTGTCGCTGTAATGCCAAGAAATTTGGTGGTGACCGGAGGATGTGTGGTTATCTATTGTTAATGTTGATTGTGATTGTTGTGTGTAGAGAAAACAAAGCATGTAGTTAGTTTTGAAACATTGACGAGAAAGTATTGTTAGCGAAAACCACTCCGTTGATTTTGCAGGTTCAGATTATGTGTCAAAAAGTGCATTAAGGGTAGAGTCTGAGAGAAAAATGTCGGTGTCATCTGAAATAAGATTAGTTTAGGTGTAGAGATGGTGGTGATGTCATTATGTACATGTGAAAAAGTAGGGTCCAAGGATTGAGCTTGGCGGGGACGCCAACTGTGATAGGTGTGATTGATGATGCAAAATGGAGTGTACGTAGACTGACCAATAAGGGGCGACACTTAGAGGGGAGGGAATGGTTAACGCTATGGAACACACGCCACGCGAATGCCAAGGAACCGCTCTATCCTACCGTTCATCCCGACTCCAGACTTTTCTCCCCAACGTTTTACCGTCGCTCCCATACCTCCCGTAATGTAAGCTTAGTGAGAAGAATGTTTTGTGGTCAATGGTGTCGAACGCCTTGGAAGATCAAGGAATAACCCCATGGTGTGAAGTTTTTTTTTTAGTGTCAAGGTGAGGTTGGTGTTGTAGTCAAGGGCGTGCCAGTTAAGTTGAGCGTTTGGCCTAAAACCGTATGGTCTCGAACAAGATGTTGTGCTTATGAAGAATGTTATCAGACGGTGTACCTGAGTTTTGCAAGTAGTTTGAAATAAAAGATGAAGAACAGAAATGGGCCTGTAATTTGCAATGTTATATGCGTCTTGTTTTTGGCATGGAATGACTTTGGCTTGATTGGGTGGGCTGGGAAAGTTCGGTGAGAAGTGATTGGTTTTAAATGTGCATCAGAGGCGAAATGATGTATCATATGATTGTTAGCAATCCCAGGATTCTATCGGGTCGGTACCAGCATTTTACCAGGTTTCAACAGATGGCGAAATTTGTGGCATTAATCTACAGTAAATGGATTCAGAAAAATGAAAAAAAAGTGGAGTGAATGGTCGTTTGATGGTGTTATAAATGAGTTATTGGAAGTGGAATTTGTTAGCCAAGTTTTTGCCAGGTTAGTGAAGTGATCGTTGAATGCGTTAGCTCTGTCACGCAGGTCAGTTATCTGCTTATTCTTATGAGTGAAAACGGTCAGGGATTTGTTAGTGGATACCTTCTGCTAGAATGTTGTGAGGCGGTCCGGTTTGGTTAAGATCATTTTGAGTTATTGAATTTGTTCTTGTTGTGTTTTTCTTGGCAATACGATATGTGATTTATTGTTTTTGTATGTTTGTCTTGTTGTTGGTGGTGTGTTTTCTTCAGTATATTTTGTAGAGGCCGTGCTTGTGTTGAGTGACTTGCTTATGGTTATGATTTTGTAAGGTCATTCTTGTGTAGGGGGAAGAATGATTCGTGTAATTGTTTGGTATAAGTTGTAATGAAGTTGCTGTAAGCAACTGTTAGGGTCATTTCTGTGAGTTATGTACCATGATTCAGTTGTGAGTTCCGGTTAAATGTGCGAATGTTGTGATCTCTGTAATCACGTTAGTGATTGTTGTTTTTGTGGCATGCCTTATGCGCTGAGAGATGTTATGAGAGAATATTGGGAATGATTGTAGTTTCAGTGACCAAATATCCCTGGTGTGGATTCTGTGTCAGTGGAGTTTGTGATAATGTATCAATGATGCGTGGCCGGGTTATGCGTTAAATTCGTGTGAGGTTGTTAATTTTAGGGATATAGAGTTGCTAGTGATGTGTTGATAAAATCATTATTGTGTGGATTAGGGGAATAATTGAGAAGATTGATATTAAGGTCACCCACATTATAGCGTCACGGTTGGGGTATTTAGTTCAGTGAGAATGAGCTGCTCGAAGCTGGTGTAAATTGTGGAGTGTGTGTTCATGCAATCTGTAAATAAACTCCGACCAGTCCGGTTTGGGTCTATTGTGGTTTGTTACTGGTTGAGATCTTATGAAAAAGTGAGTCAAATTCTGGTCCTGGTGTTGTGTCGATGATTTGTATGAGCGGGTTTTTTAGGTAAGACAACTCCTCCTCCTCTGCGGTGAGCGGTCCTGAAATGTACGTGTAGCCATTAAAGTGGGATGGGGATTGGTGTTAGTAAGCCAGTGTCTGTTTCTGAGAATGCTAGGACAGAGAAAGAGTGGTTGATTTTGGGTGATCAAGGTAGTAGTGATTTCTTCATATGATTTTGTGATACTACGGGAAAGTTGAAGTGGATATAGACAATGGTCTGCTTGATGGTTTTATTAAGTGTGTTGAAAGCTGTCGTCAGTGTTTTGTGATAGCGGAGTCAGAACCAGAATTGTTGTGGGTTGTGCTGAAGGCTGGGTGGTACCCCTGTTTGCGCTGATCTGGCGGTCTGTCAGTCCGGGGTTGCTGCAACGGGCATTAAGTTTGCTGATGTTCCCTTTCGTGTTGGTGACACCTTCCCCAATAGTGCTGCGCGCCCGTCTTCGTCGTTACAAGCGGTGGTTGCATGCCGTTCGTATCTTGCCGGGGACGCTCTGCCCGGATAAAATCCAGGCCCCTAATAGCGAGGGGGTTGGTTCTTCAGAGGGAGAGAGAGCCAGCGAGCGAGCGAGAGGAGCGAGAGACCTGGGTGGGGTGAGGTAGATGCAAAGGAAGCAACGTTGAGAGGGCAACTGAGACACCGGGTTAGATAAAGTCAGGCAATACCTATAGACAAGATGTGTTGATAAGTCGACAAGACGAAAGAAGGAGACAAGCACAGAATAAAACAAACAAGGGGGCTTAGACAAAACCAATTATATAAAGGATATTTGACAAAGCTTAAGTACAGAGTTGTACAAAGTGGGTTACTTACATGAAGGGTAACAGATTACCAAAATACCAATTGATTAAATATTATTTAGACTCATACTAAGATACAGCATTACTTAAAGGTAGGTGCTTACAAATTCGACTTTACAATAGGTTTGGTCACAAAAGACATGCAGGGAATCGACAATGAGGTGCCAAAGGTCATTAACAACGGTGTTACAGCACGAGCAATGGCTATCTCATAAGACAAGCCAAAAGTAAGGAAAAAAACTGGAGATGACTGCCGAAACAATGGTAGTCAATATTAGAAAAAAAAAAAGAGGCGGTGGTTAGCATGCACGCAAGCGCAGAAACAAAGTAAATAGGAAGCATGGATACCAGGGCTTAGTCTGTCACCTTTAAAGCATTGGATTGCTGTGATCAGTTGTTTGGCAGTTAGCTTTTGTAGGGGTTCCAATTTGGTTGCTCTCGGGAAAATGATTCTCATTCTCTATTGGAATTAGAACAATGTGAAATTTGTTTTTATTAACGTATGTATTTTTTTGTACATATTAGTCATATTTAATCATCACTTTCAACTTACTTAAACCATTATTTTACAACATGGTCATGATTGGGCACTGGGATGATTCCCATTCAATTCTGCATAGTGTCCTCTTATGGGGATAGTGAGAAAAGTATGCTTTCATCAGATACCCAAAATCTTAAATTTGATTGGCGGTGGTCAGGTGGAGTGGGGGGGGGGCACGATGTTGATAGGTATTCACATTGTGCACACCCAAATGAGTATTTAGGGTTTTACGGTGCTATATCTAATATAGCTACATATATTAGACCAAATAAAATGCACATATATTATTGAACACTGAGGTTGTACATTGAAGTTGGATGACCCGATTTAATACTTTTCATCGTGATTAGAACGGCTTTTCAACCCCAAAAAACCCCATCTGTAAAGTTTCACGCTGATATTTCAACCTGATTTAAATAGTGCGCGTCTTAAAAATCGGATTTTGTTAATCCCCATAGAGTACGTGTAAAATTAATATTGGTCGGACCCCAAAGGTTTTTTAATAAGCCCTTCAGATTTCACAGGGTATAAAAGAGGAAAAATAGTAGCCTTTCTTCCGCTACCAAAATGTGACCACTTCCGGTAAAAATAGGGTCCCTGGGGCATGAGGAATATTGGTGATTGGTCCAGGACCTTTTAAATTGACAATTCTGCTTTATTAACTATTACACAATAATTACTTGGCCAGCAGAGGGTTATATGTTTTCCGGTTCGAGGCCGGCCAAGTGCATATGTTTGTTGCTTTTTTCTCCAAAACTGGCATATGTGGCCAATCTCAGGGAATGATTAATATTTTAAAGAAATACCTTGTCTACTGGAAACTACGACTTAGAGAACTAATTAGTTAAAATTTCAAATTCATGTGACATGTATTGTAAATATACCACTCTGATGCTAACCACTAGGAAAGTGATTGCAACCTTGTGGATTTACTAACAATAGATTAACATCTATCGCTCCTCCACCACACTGGCTTTTAGCTTAAAGTGATCCATGAGTCGAGTGCTAGTGGTAGAGGGTTGCTTGGTGGAAATATGGCCAGGCCACATTTTTTTTTTTCAACACTTGGCGTGCGCTGGCCATCTCCAGGGAAGTAACGATTCAATCATCTTTATTCATAAAAAAAGCTTCCAAAGAAAGTACAGACACCAGGATAGTAAGGTGGAATATATAGGCACAACAGTGAAGGATGGAAATGGGGAACAAAGTACAGACTTTTTCTATTGATAGATTTTAGTGGCATGAGACCTAAGCCAATAATATTTGGAGGGTGTGCCAAAAATTTGTTACAGTGCATTTTTGAAAAATCCAATATGGGCTACCAGTGTCTAAAATCACTAAAAATCCTTAAGTATTTCGATAGAGACAAATATCCTCGGTACTCCGGGGCTGTTAAGCCCGAGAAAGTGTTGGTAATTGTTAATTTTATCATTACATTGCCACCAAATCCAATATGGCTGACACAAATCAAATATGCTCTCGGAATAATTAAAATGATTCTTAACTCCTCCATTATAACTATTTAACGCTACTTGAATACTACTGAACACTAAAACGTGTTTCTGCAGGTGTTCAAATCTGTTAAACAATGCTCACACTCTGCAAGTGTACTTAACACCTCTAGAATGCATTTCCAACGGATCCGGACACGTCCAAGTGTTTTGCACATTTTGGCAGTTTAGAGGCTTGATTCCAGTGTCGATATGCATGCTTTTTATGCTTTACATTTATGAGGGATACATGCTGATTTGATCACTAGAAACCCGTAATGGCCATTTCTCTGTAATGGACATTCCAAAAATTCAGATGGCGCCAATACATACCGCCTTTAAAAATAGTTAAAAACCTATATATAGGTGTATTATATGTAGTTAATCAACTAATTCTTAGTAGAAAGGTTGTTAAATTAGGTTATGGATAAGTATTGACATTTGACCTCTTATCTGGAATATTTCTGTTTCTTTAACAAATTAAAAAAGCAAAAAACACCATTTCTTTTTTTCTTTGTACCTTCTTTAAAACCTATTAAATTACGATACATCTGTATTGTCTTTAGCTTAAAAAACACCCAAATGAGTATTAAAGTTTAAATTAAGTAATGAGATGTTTTGTTTTGAGTATTAATAACTGTATCTGGTATATATTGTTTGACAATGCTTAAACTTCAAAATGACGGCCAAATATTATGAATATATGAATTTGTAGTTTTAAAGATCTTAAAAAAGGCAGTCATATTGACTTGCCATCTTTATCGGTGCTTGTTAAAACACTTGAAATGTCAGACTATGAGTTTCCGACTGGGATAGAGCGCAAAATTATGCAATCTATTACAAATACTTGATGAGTTATGGTCAATTGAATGATTTCAGGGCATATTGGTTTTAGGGTGGACATATTGGACGTTGATGGTAATGTTGTGATCAATTCACGTCAATGCTCATTGCATAAAATTTGGCATTTGACATGGAATTTGAGAGTGGACATCGGCCATATTGGATTTAGAAAATTGCACGACACGAAATTTTGCCCACCCTCCAGATATTATTAGCTTAGGTCATCATACAACAATCGATCAATAGAAAAAGTCTGTACTCCATTCCACCCTGTGCCCACAATTCCTCCGGAGCTAGGACACTGTTGGGAGTCCCAAACAACTGGCAGGGGGTTTATAAACTTCACAAAACAATACAATATCCGTCATAACCATCATAGCTAGTACAAGCAATAATTACAAACACACAACTTGGAGATAAATTTACCTGAATAAGTAGGGCAATGAAGACATGAGAAGGGAGTTAGTGATATTTTTTATTCAAAAAACAAAACAGGATATTAGCCGAGATAAACACCAGTTTGTCATTATCTTACAAAAAATACAGTAAGGTGAATGAGAACCTCAGGGTAGTTACCAGTCACATCCTCTTTTAAAGTCTTTCAATATATTAATCTTACGAGGAATGAGACATTCAGAAAATTGTTTTTTTTTTTAAAACCCTAATTTTTACATTCTATATAATGCTTACAATATTGCATAGAATAGTGGGAACAATCATAAGTTTCCTACACTGCTTGCCCGGGCCAGAGTTTGAGAGCACTAGAATGTGGGGGGGGCTATTAAAATGATGATGGTAAAGATCCTTTTGCCTAACTTTTATTTGATGCAGCCTGATCCTCTGAGCATTTTGACACAATTGTCAAATATGGCCAAAAATGATGTGCCGCCAAAAATCCACATTGGGGGGGGAGGTCTGAATGATAAATGTTGTTCAGTTACTGGAATTCCCTCACTACAAGTTTGTTAGGGTTAATTTTTTCGTTTTTGAGTCAAGGAAGCATTTTGATGAATTTCGGCAGGTTTCGATTTTTCGTAAAATTAAGCACGAGGAGCGCTTGATGGCCACGCCTAACTTACCATTTTGAGGAATTATTTTTCTGTGTGAATAGAAGATAAGCCATATAAGGTAGATATCGGATTAAATGGTTCTTACAGAAAAATGACCCTAAATCAAAACTACTGAATCAATTTATGCCCCAACTTGACTATGGTAAGGATTGAACCTCTCATTCCACAATTTTTTGCATTTCAAGGACTGCAGAGTTGTTTAGTGTTTTTATTAATTTTTTAAAAACTTTTCTTTTTTTTTGTACAATAATAATTTTTTCTAGCCAAATGATAGGTGCGATAAGCTGAAATTTTGCGGATGGTATGTGTATAAACAAAAATTACATAAAAATCTCACGTTGGCTTTTGGCAATCAGTGTTAATAATTTAGAAAAAAAAAATTAGGGAAAAATACTTTAGGGAAAAATAAAAAACACTTCTTATTTCAAATAGAACCCCATCTGCAAAATTAACGTGAGAATTTTCTCCATTTGATTTCCTTCATAGACACTATTATCATCACCAAGGCCGTCGTTGTATCGTTCTTATGGAAAAATTCTTGAAAAGTGGATACGTCAGTATTTCTAGAAAATACTTACACAAAAAAGGTTGGTGCGCCCACGTCTTTGTTTTGATGGACAACATAAAAATCAAAAAAACTTGTATGGATTTTTAGATTTCTTTAACCATTTTTAAAAAAAAACACCGTTTATCGATATCAATTACTGGAGAATAAGTGAAATAAAATGTGTCAGTTTTCACAAAATTGCCCCAGTTTGGTTCATTTTAGTGTACGGCCAAAAATCAGCCCCGTCAAGTCTATGGGAATTTGAAAAGCTCCCACCTACGTGACATTATCCTTCACCGCCTTTTTGGAAAACCCATTTTAACAACTTGGACCAAAAAAAAAAAAAAAAACCCATGTTTCTTTCACAATACCAACCATTTCATTAGCAATTAACAAGATTGGGCCACGAAGCCGCTAGCCGATAATCCGACCTTAGTGCTATTCTGAAATTTTCAGCACATAGCTCTTTTTTGGGTGGTCACGGTGCTATTCTTTACTTGGCCCCGTCTCTATGAAAACTTTAAGGGGTCCAAAGTTTGTGTACTACCACACCAAACCTACGGCCACACAATTGTGTAATGATGTATTCCATTATACAGGCCTTGCCACAGTGAACACCGTTTAGTTAAAAGAGCTCAAATTTCGGAGTCGTGGAACTATCATTCTTACTTTAGGAAAGTTTAAAAATTTCAATAATTGTGAATCTTGTATTGTAAATATACCACCGCTGATGCTAACCATAGGAAAGTGATGGACACCTTGAGGATTTCTAACAATAGTTAACATCTATCGCTCCTCCACCAAACCTGGCTTTTTTAGCTTAATTGATCAATGAGTGGAGTGCTAGTGGTACGGAGGTTGTTGGTTAGAATTGGCAGTGCACATTTTTTTTCACACTTGGCGTGCGCTGGCATATCCAGGGGACCGTAGTAATATTCATCATCTTTATTCATAAAAAAAAGCTTCCAAAGAAAGTACAGGAAAACCCAGGATAGTCAGGTGGAAATCTATAGGCACACAGCTCTGAGGATGGAACTGGGTAGAGTACAGGACTTTTTCTATTGAGAGATTAGGTCATTGGACCTAACCAATAAATTTGGAGGGTGTGCAAAATTTGTTTACAGTGCCATTTTTGAAATCCAATATGGCTGGCTTCCATGTCTAAAATCACTACAAAATCCCTTAAGTATTTCCGATAGAGAAAAATATCTCTCGGTACTCGGTATTGTTTTTAATGTTTTTTATGTATTTGTGTAACAATGTAATTTTATTCAGTACTTGTTTTTTACCACAAAAATCACAATATATGTCTCCAAAAATCAAAAAATTGCTCTTCGGAAATCATTAAAATATTTGAAATCCTCCATTATATAACTATTTACGCAATTGGAATACATACTGAACACTAAAACGTGTGCTGCAGGTGTTAAAAATCTGTTACAATGATCACACTCTGCAGTGTTACTTTACCAAACTCTAGACTGCATTTCCCATATGCTCAGGACACGTCAAGTGTTCGGCACATTTTGCAGTTTAGCGGCTTAATTTCAGTGTCTATATGCATGCGTTATGCTCTACACTTATGAGATACATGTATTGATCACTAGAAAGATCGAAACCCTTAACTGGCATTCCTCTGTTAAGGGAATTTTCAAAATTCAACGATGGCAGCAAATACAACGCTTTAACAATAGTAAAACCTACATTATATGCTGTATTATATGGTAGTTACAAATCCAACTAATTATTATTAGAAAGGTGTGAATTAAGGTATGGGATAGATTTGGCCCATTTGATATTCTTATCTGGAATTTCGGTTTCTTTAACATGCCAAAAAGTTAAGATGGTGAGTCAATGTGGCTGCCTTTTTACCTTCTTTTTAAAACTATAAAGTTACGGTACATCTGTATTGTATTTAGTTACAACACCCAAACTGCGTATTAACGTTTTAAAAATTAAAGTATGAGATGTATGTTTTTGAGTATTAATAACTCGTACTGGTATATTTTGGTTTTGGACAACATGCTTAAATTTAAAAAAAAAAAAATTATCAAATGAACGGCCAATATATTATGACTATAATGACAATTTGTAGTTTTTAAAGATCGTAAAAGGCAGCCACATTGACTCCATCCTTGATCGTAACTTGTTAAAACACTTGAAAAATGTCAGATATGATTTCCTCTGGTATAGAGCGCAAAAATTATGCAATCTATTACACAATCTTATGAGTTTTATGGTCAATTGAATGAATTTCAGGGCATATTGGGTTTTAAGGGTGGCCATATTGATTTGATGGTAATGTTGTGATCAATTCACGTCAATTGAAATCATTTGCAATAAAATTATGGCCATTTTGAAAATGTGAGAGTGACATCGGCCATATTGGATTCTAGAAAATGCCACTGCCCAAAAATTATTGCACCCCTCCAGAAATTATTAGTCTTTAGGTAGTTCATCTTGACAAAAATCGATCAATAGAAAAAGTCTGTACTTTTCCATTTCCAACCCTGTGCCCCCATTCCTGTCCTCCTTACTAAGGACACTGTTTGGGAAGTCCCAAACAAGGGCCGGTTATAAATCTCACAAAACAATACAATATCCTCATAACCATCTAGATATTTACACGCAATTGATTTACACACACACACTTGAGATAAATTACCTGGAATAAGTAGGAGCAATTGAAGACATTTGAGAATGGAGCTATTTATTATTTTTTATTCAAAAACAAAACATTTCTATTAGCAGATAAACACAGTTTTGTCCATTATCCCTTACAACAAATCAGTAAGTTTGAATTGTAGACCCTCAGGTTAGTTTACCAATCCACCTCAATTTTAAAGTCTTTCAGTATATTAAATCTTACAGAGGAATGAGGACATTCCAGAAATTTTTTTTTTTTAAAACCATTTTTTTACATATCTATATAATGCTACAATCTTGCATAGAATTAGTTGGAACACTCACTACAGTTTCCTACACTGCTTGCCCGGGCCAGAGTTGAGAGCCTAGAAGTAGGGGTGGGCTATAAAATGATGATGTTCAAGATCATTTTGTCCTAACTTTTATTTGATGCAGCTTGATCCCCTGAGCATTTTGACACCAATTTTGTCAAAATCGGCCAAAAAATGAGGTGCCGCCCAAAAATCCAAATTTGGGGGGGGGGTCTGAAAATGATAAATGTGTCAGTTACTGGAATTACATACTACATTTTTGTTAGGGTTAATTTTTGTTTTTGAGGTCAAGGAATGCATTTTGATGAATTTCGTCAGGTTTCGATTTTTCGTAAAATTAAGCCACGAGGGCGCTTTGCTGGCCACGCCCTAACCTTCCCCATTTTGAGATATTTTTCTTTGTAGAATTGAAGATAAGCCATATTAAGGTAGGATCATCGGATAAAATGGTCTTACAGAAAAATGACCATAAAATCAAAACCACTGAATCAATTTAGCCAAAACTTGACTATGGTAAGGATTGAACTCTCATCCACAATTTTTTGCATTTTCAAGACTGCATGATTTGTTTTAGTGTTTTTATTAATTTTTTAAAAATTCCCTAATTTTTACAATAAATAATTTTTCCTAGCCTAAATGGAAGTTGCTTATAAGCTGAAATTTTGGGATGTGTGTATAAACAAAATACCTAAAAATCTCACGTTGGCTTTTTGGAATCAAGTGTTTAATAATTTAGAAAAAAAAATTAGGGAAAAATAATTTAGGGAAAATTAAAAACACTTATTATTTCAAATAGAAACACTCAATCTGCAAAATCTAACGTGAGAATTTTCTAAATTTGATTTCCTTTCATATGACACCTTATTCATCACCAAGGGAGTTGTAGTTTCTTCTAGGAAAAATTCTGAAAAGTGGATACTTCAGTATTTTCTAGAAATACTTCAACAAAAAAGTGTTGTTGCGACCACCAGTTCTTTGTTTTTGATGACACACATAAAAATAAAAAATTGTATGGATTTTTGATATTTCTTTAACCATTAAAACAAACACCAGTCTTATAACTCATCAATTACTTGAGAAATAATTGAAATAAAATGTGTAGTTTTCACAAAATTGCCCCATTTTGGTCATTTTCTGTACTGCCAAAATCAGCCCCTGTACAAAGTCTATGGGAATTTGAAAACGCATTACGTGACATATCTCTCAAACGCCTTTTTGGAAAAAATCAAAACTTGGCACACATGTTTCTTTCACCAATACCACATTTCATGAGAATTTCAACAAGATCTGGGCACGAGCCGTAGCCGATAATCCTACCTTAAAGTGTATTCTGAAATTTTCAGCACATAGCTCTTTTTTTGTTGGTCACGGTGCTAATTCTTATAATTTGGCAATGTCTCTATTGAAAATTTAAGGTGCAAAAGTTGTTGACCTACACACAAACCTATGGCACAAAATTGCGTAATGATGTATTCCAATTAACAGGCTGCCACAGTGAAACCGTTTAGTTAAAAGAGCTCAAATTTCTGGAGTAGGTACTATCAATTATTACCTTTAGGATAAGTTTTCAATGATTGCAATCAGAAAGTCATCTACCTTTTAGGCAAAACAAATGCCCTCATAAGAGTCCGACTTTGACCAAAAAATGGCAATTTTTACGAACGCGGTAGATCTGACAAACTGCTGGAACCTTACAAATGGATTCTTTGACCTCAAATACATATGTATAGATACCAACATGGCTAAAATGTAGTATATAATTACAGTAATTGACAAATTTAGCAATTTCAGACCTCCCCCCTTAAATCACGTTTTTGGGCGGCACCTTCTCATTTTTTGACTGATTTGGACAAATTTGGTGTCAAAATGTTCAGGAAATGAAGCTGCATCAAATAAGAGTTAGGACAAAATGATCTGAAATATCATTTTCTCCCCCTGTATAGCCCACCTCTACTACAAGCTCCTGTTATTACTCATTTGAAAGCCCCAACCTTCCACTTCAACTTACCCTTCCCCAACCCCCATCAATCAATGTTGGGAGAATTGGCAAGACTGCTGATGACGATACCCCATTCAACATTGGTTTGGGGAGACGGGAACAGTTTTGCGGAAATCGTTAAAAGCGTTCTAACAATTTTAAAGTGAATAAGCCAAAACAGAAGTTCAAAACTTTTGGTATTCTTTTCTACTTTCTTGTCCTGTAAACCTGAAATTTTCTTGGCTGGTGTTCTACAACCAATCAAGTACAAATTTTAAAGAGAAAATTGTACCTTTTAGAAAATTTCCTTGTGTCCCTTTAGAAGTGACAGGAGGAGATTATTTTGAGGAGACAAATTTCTCTCTAATAGCAGTTGTATACCACCTGCTGAGAACATTTTGAAGGTTTTTGCACAAACAAATACAAATGAAAACTGCAAAACCTTGTTTTGAATTTGGCTGCTATCGTCATTATCCCCATTTGATTTGATTTTCTGTCCTGCACGGTAGAAAATATTAAATCTTCATCTTATTACATAAAGACGGCATATTCGCTTACAATATCACATCAGGTGTGATATAATAAATTGGTAAGCATTCCAAATATGCAAAAACTTGGGGTTCGAAAGAAATGGGGGGGGGGGGCGCTTCTTTTGGGAAATGTCCTTGTGTCTCTATGAGGAAGATTTTCCAGTTCATTCTGTGGAGCTAATGCAATATTCTCAAAATAATTTTTTTCTTCAAATCTCTGAATGTCTGTAATATGAATATCCTTGAGAGCATATCCCTTTCAATTATGGACTGGTAATATACTAGAGTCTGGATTTCATGGCGAAATGAATGCTCATCCAGTACGTGCAATTTGATGGAAGATTATTTGAAATAAATATAGAAATCAATTTTATTGGAAAACCTTTCCATCTGATGCAAAGAAAGGCAAGTCACTTTTAATAATGCAAGTCATTCTCTCTATGATAAATTGAATACAGGCAAGATCTGCCATGAGTTTAAAGTTTAGACACACATGCTCCTACCTCTCTGTGATGGTTTTCCAGATGGGAACAGGGTGTTGTGTTTAGTGTGTCAACTATGTCCAATTTCTGGAATATATCATAAGAATCACGCAGGCAATTTTCAATGAATTACTAATTACATTAACTTTTTTTACATTAACATTTTTTGTCAGATTGTTTACCTTGGTCACAAAGTACTAGATTTGAGGCCCACTTTATCAGGCCCAGTTTCCATTAACTCAGTACACTGTAAAAAAAATACTGTAAATTTTACAGTAAAATACTGGCAGCAATTCTGCCAACAAATTACAGTAAAATTTACAGTATACTGTAAAAATTAATGTAATCAAAACACTTAAAAACATATATATTTGGTGAGTTATTACAGAGATTGTGAATGTGTGGAGAATAAAAAAGCACTGATGAACACCCTAACTTAGTAGGCCTATCCACAATTTTTTACATTGCATATACTGTAAAATTTACAGT
The DNA here is from genome assembly GCA_023653785.1 of Ophioderma brevispina. NCBI lineage: Eukaryota > Metazoa > Echinodermata > Ophiuroidea > Amphilepidida > Ophiodermatidae > Ophioderma > Ophioderma brevispina. The sequence continues at coordinate 5,280 of JAMKCH010031600.1, read as the reverse complement.
TTGTTGTAAAATGTATTACATCAAACTGTAAAATATACAGTAAATTTGAATGAAAACCTGTAAAAGCTATATTTTTAAGGGGATTTGTTGGCAGAATTGCTGCCAGGATTTTCCTGTAAAATTTACAGTATTTTTCCCTGTATATTTTAGTACTCAATGGTATAATTGAAAAATTCATAGTAGTGTATAATGATGTTGTTACTCATTAAATTTCGAATAAAGTCTTCACTTTTAGATTTTGTTATTATAGGCCTGGAAAATTGGACATAAAATTTACAGTATTTTCCTGTATTTCCAAATTACAGCCAAATACTGCAATTTTTAAAGCTTTTTTACAGTATTTTCCTGTAAATTGCACTGTAATTTTTTACACTGTAGTTAGGGCATCCATCTTGCAGTCACAAGGTTGGGGGTGCACATGCCCCCTAAAAATTATGTTCCGTTGGTAAATTACGGCCAATCGGTGCATTTTTGGCCAAAAGCTGTTTTGATGCACGTATGCATGAAGTAGAACTGACAGAGCTTTAATAGCAATCGTTCAATACATAGACAAAGAAGTTGATGGCTGTCCTTAGTTCCTGGCCAAAGTTTTAAGTACTATAAAATGAGTAATGAAATAACGTTTCAGAATATGAAATATCTTTGCCTCCCATCATTGCAACAAGGACATGCCAAAGGAAGGGGCCAAATATTAAAATTCCAACATATTTTCTGGTGCGCTTTGCTTGCCTGTAGACCCATATTTGATTTAACTTCAACCTGGAAAATTTAAAGCATTCTATTTTTGCAACCATAACCATTGTAAACATATACCTCTGCCAAACTGTAATAACAATGGACCAAAACACAACAATTGAAATAAATACCAACACACAAAGTGTCAAACACTTATTTTTTTCTGATTTTTATTCCCTCGTTCTTGGGGTCTGGTGGTAAAGAAAAAACATACAAAATGCCCTCAGACCCCCCCACAACAGGTGACTTAGATAAAATACAGGGGGAGGGATGAAGAAGAATAGAAAAACAAACCAAAAACAAAAAGCCCAAAAACACATTCCCAAAAAACTAGACAGAGACGACAAAATCAACTAGGACCACAACAACAACAACAATTTGCTCAAACATGGCCACTTTCAGAGAAGGCAAAAGCTAAAAAAAAGGAGGACTTTAATTTGAGCCTTCCGATTAATTGTCCATCTTTTAAAGTGGATCTTAACTTATTATTCTTTTTCAGCAATCTTATATTCGATCTGGTATTTAACTTTAGCACATTTGAATAAAGCTTGGGAAACTGAGAGAAACATGTGAAATTACATCTATGTATGTACATATTTTAAAAAGAGAAATAAGAAAGTAATGCAAATGTCATGTTGGCTTTATCCCTAATACCAAACATGAAATCAATTAGAAAATTCAAACATTCCACCAGTTTTATTATGGATAAAACTGTACAAAGACATTATTCCATAAGGGAGACATCTTTTCTGCCTCACATATAAAAAGTACAGAATTTTCAGGAAATCTCATCGCAAAAAAAACAATTAGGGGATTCCATTCTGCCCATTTTGCTCGAGGAAATAATAGTGCATATTGTTTTGCCCTAGGGAAGATTTTAAAATAGAAGGGATCTTAATTGGTTTCTATAGCCCACATTTAAGTTACTGTTGCAAATATAAACTCCAATCATCCAACTCTTCATCCAATTTGGAAAAACATTATTCCATTTGGCTTCAATAGAATCAGATGAGAATGGATCTCTTAGAATAGGCATACCTAGGGACTTTGTCAATTCCAGAAGAGAAGAAGAAAGAAACAATTTTCTCAAAAATATTTCTTGGATATTCTTAGGGTTACAAAACCAGTCCAAATTCAACCATGTATTAAGAGAATTATATTTTCTTCGATTACCAATAGGGATATCATATTCAATAAGTAAATCTTCGAAGGTTTTAATAATATTATATCCCCTATCGAGATCAGAAATTGTGTGGATCCTTTTCATCCTGGACATTGTAATAAAAAATGGTTTTAGATTTTAGACGAACACATTATTATTTTCTGTGTATATACTTCATAATAAAAAGTTACTCCCATTTTTGTTTTTCTAACAGCAATAATAGGTATTACCCCACCACCAATACACCCTTGATTTTACATGCCTTTCACAGTCCACCATCCTTAATTTATATATTAGAGCCGTTTGCTTTCAAACTTCAAAGTTATTAGAATGATTAAGTGCACTTTGTTTCATTTTCGAGAAGTGAATATGCACCTCTTCTGCAGTAAAATAAAGACCGCTTTGTGTTGAACCATAATTGATGATAGCCCCTTGGCCAAATAAGATTTGTGCAATGTTGTCAAAATTGTGCAAGTTAAAAGGTTTGATTGTCATGTATTCAAATAGAGCTGAAATATACTTGCTGACTTGAATGCCTTGACAAGGTAAATTATTGACTACTAGGGTTAATCTTTAAACTTTTTTAACTTAAATATATTTTGTGAAATATACTGAAATTTAGCTCTGTTGTACAAGTCTAATTAAAAAGAAATGGAATGCACGATTCACATTTACATGTGTGGAAATAATATGAAGGAAAAACAAAAAAGCAAGAAAAAACTTATCTCATTTGGCAAAAATGTTTTTTTCTTGTAGTAAACAAACTACAATTGTATTTGGGATTTTTGGCCCCACAACCATGTTGTGGAGGGCCTATGTGATTGTGCAAATGGATGCCTGCCTGTCTGGATGGCCAACAAAATTCATTAATCCACTCTACAGACTAATCTGATTACTCAATACTAACGTGGCACGGTGATAGAAGATGATGAGGTCATGTACTGTATACTTTTTGGACAGGTTATGAATATTAATCAGCTAATTTGCATATTTCGCTATAATGTGAGTAAACCACAGTTGTGGGGCCATCTTAATTATTGTTTATTGCATTTTGGTCCACTTTTTTGCACCTGAAAAAAAGGTTTGTCTCATAAATAATTGACCAAAATGTTTTTTTGTAGTAAACTATAAGGTATTTGGAAAAATTTTTATTGCATTTGACCCACTTTTTTGCCTCTTAGCAGCCAAATTTTAGTTTTCCATCAATATTTTGATGGTTGACTTATTGAGGTCTACTTACAATGCATTTTTGAAGCACAGGTTTATTTTCATTTTGCTGTTGTAAGAATAAAATCCTGTTAAAATGGTGACGTGCTCGTCATTACATTACATTTTATTTCAATGTGGATTTTTTTTTTACATAAGCAATAGTTTTACATTTCCTATGATACCCACCTTCAATTTCTCATAAATTTAGATTATGGTAGGGTGGATTTGTTAATGAAATAAAACCCAAAAGTGGTTCACTGTCGATTATCAGGATCATTATCTACATGTCTATAAATAGCGAATTTATAATAAAAATACCCAATTGCCGACGATTAGAATTAGCCTGGCTGTGCAGGTAAAGACTATGTTATTGTCAATTTCCTGTTGTTTTTTGTACTTTGAAGTGAAATTAGTGACTTTTCTGAGGCATAATCTTTTAAGTAAAAGTTTGTTCTGTGATATAGCTCCAGAAATCACTTATTGCTATCATGGTTAGTTCCAAAATGTTTGAAGCCAACAAGGGTCACAAATGGTAAAAAATAGCAAGGATACATTTTGATAATATTAAATTCTATGTACCTGTTAAGAATCCTAAATCATGTTTAGACGCATCACTTTATTTCAATATGGGATTGGAAATCATAAATTTAGCTTTGATTGTTTGGTGAAAGCTCACAAATATTTATGTTCAAAGTAAATATTATCTTTCCACAATAATAATTGTTTCACCTTATACTTGCGATAGCATTTCTTGCAGCACACAAACCATAAAAACGTCTTATTTTTCTCTGAGTCATACCATAGAAGAATGGATCCAGACATGCATTGCAAAACTGTAAAAGAAGCAAGGCGTATAACACAGTAGGGCTGTTGCGTTCCTGATGCAGGAGTTCTATCACAATGACATAGAAGCAGTACGGCAGCATACAGATGGCCATTGCTGATACCACTGCTATAAGGCTTATTGCTGGCTTGATGTAGCGATTTTGAGTAGATTGTGGAGAGTCCTGTTGTGAAGGAATACCATTGTGTGATCTCTTGTTATTATTATGACCTTCTATACCTCTGTTTCTTTTCAGTCTTTGACGAAGCAGGCACAGGAAAGCAATGCTTAGCACACAAAGTAACACTACAGGTACAAAATAAAGAGCTAGGAATATGGTTGATGCATATTCTTTCAATCTTCTAGGTGGGAAAAGGCAGAGCTTGTCAAACATTATACCTTTAGCAGTCGCATCAATATCTTTTGCAATATCCCAGATTGCTTGTTGGGGTATTACAGATGCAACTGCAAAGATCCAACAGGCTAGGATAGTAGCGTAAATCCGGCGCTTAGATTGGATCTTCAAGTATTTTGGATACGCTATCAAGACTAGCAGAAATCTATCAATACTTATCGTAGTTATTGCAAAAAGACTTCCGTGAACTGTGATATTGTTGAATGCAGCCAGTACTCTGCAACCGAGCTCCCCAAATGGCCATGATTCGGGTGTTATGTACACAGGTGACCAGAATGGTAGGGTTATTAAACCAGTGCTAAGATCTACAACGGCAAGATTTAAAATCAAAAGTTCACTGGGTTTTTCACGTAGACTAGGCACTTTCCAGAAAGCCACCATTATTGCTGTGTTCCCAAAAATGGTCAGAAATGAGAGATTGGGTATGAAGATGGCAAAAAATATGTTGACTGTAGAAATCGAGTCGGTTCCATTTTGGTAGCCAGTCGTGTTGGCATGTAGCAGAGTCATAGTTGCTGGATTTTTCTCCATCCGTGTCAGGAAATTGAATGAGTGTTTGAGGAGTACTTATTTGCATGTCTCCCGATCATGCATTGAACACCCTCTGAACAAGTTTGTTCCAGCTTCATAGTTTTCTCTTTTTTCTGTCGTTAAAGGTATTGGGTTTCTGCACCAATGCACAATTTATAAGTAATCCATCCGCCCTTGTCAGAAATGCAATGTATAGCCCTCTTATTTGATTACGGAATCAATTTTCCCAGTACATTGGGTAATTTCGGCCGCAGATGATATATTGCTTGGTTACTGTATGGTATGTACAATAATAATATGCATTCATAGCACAAAAGCTTAGAACTCATTTTTTTCCAAAAGTCAGGTTACTTAAATTATTAGGTAGCGCAAAGGTTTCTCATTACCTTTTGATGAATGACGTCA
>JAMKCH010031599.1:0-16747 GCA_023653785.1 Ophioderma brevispina | reverse complement strand
TATTCACACTATAGCGATGCTCTAGAAGATTAATAGATTAACTTATGAAAGGCCAAAATGAATTAGATTGTGGGCGCCTCCCTATGGCGGATGCGAACTGTGATTGCTGTGGAAACGCATTACCGATAATATGTTACCATGACTTGACCTCAAACGCACATCGGAATGTCTGTCCTTTGTCAATGTGGACATGCTACAGGGAAAGACTTCTAAAAATCTTTCATGTGGGCAAGGCAGGGGAAGATATTCTTGAAAAAAGAGGGAAGAAATAGTTTAAGCGACACTAAGTGCATAAGGTAGTCTATGTGGGGACTAGGACTTGTTTTTGTTTTGTGTTTTTGGCCTCCATGTTAAAGTTAAAGTATTTTTTGCCAGAGTTTATGTAATGCTAAATATTAGTTGCGCATATTTGTAGAAAAAACTAAAATCGGCGTTTTATACTAATTAGCCTAAATAAGCATTAATAAATTTTGGTTGGGCTATTCAAAACTTTGTTTTGCCCTGTTTGACCCTTAAACAGTACTGGAGTAACTACTATGATTGTTTCAGCAATGTAATTGTATTTATAATCTATATAATGAGCAACAACATTGCAATGGAAAACGTTCCTTGGGGAATTTAGTCTTTGGATCAATAATAAACTTTGTTTCACATAATCCTCGAAATCAATGTGATTTCGCCGTTATCCCAGGTATCATCTGCATTCTACAAAACACTTTCGCCTTTGGTCATATAATTTCATTTTAGCTCAGTATATCCTGTGCTGTATGTATAGGGCATGACTAAAAGCTAGGCCAGTAATCTCAGTAAAATTCAGGTTTTTTTCTGTCTTTCCTTTCTTATCAGACCAAGCAGAAAGAAAGCTAATCAAAGAAAGAATAGACAGAAAACAAGAAGAAATTAAAAAGTTTTAAACTGGAAAACCTAACTGTAACAATGTTCCTAATTTTCCGATCTTTACCTTTTAAATTACGGTTAAACCAAAAGTATCCATAATCTTCACACTTTATTACCTATACTTACATAAAATTACAATTTGAAGCAGAAATATGTAAATAAACCAGTGGCTAAAAATTAATACTATACCTTTTGAAAAAAAGTGTATTTATACGCTGACCGATATTATATTTTCCGAAATATTAGTTTTTTGTAAATACTGTTTTTAATGTAAGAATACGAAATATGAAATCGTTTACTATAAAATGTGTTAAATAACGTCGTAAGAACGTCATAAAAATGCAAAATCTTAAAAAAAGCAAAATATTTTTAAAAATGTTTACAGAAACTATTTATCCTCCTTTTGTTATATTTAGTTAATTTGAACAAATACAGTATACACACACCTATATGTATTAATTTTAGAATCTGCTCCAGGATAAGTCATGTAGTGAGTGGATAAGGTTTAGGGACTTGTAATCTTAAGACTCAGGTTCGAATCTATGTAAAGGTACAGTATTACGTTTATTCAGTGATGATTATTAAAGTAATGGTAGTGACATTAAGAATAGAATATACCATATAACGCAGCGTGAATAAACTGGTTTAAATCTTTATCTAAACGTGTTCCCTTTGTTTATTGCCTTTTTTCTCAAAATGGTCAAGGAACTATAACTTTTTACAACCACGTGGTAACGTAAGTACAACGGTTGTATGATGCCATATATAGTACAACGTGAAAATTTGGTCAGAGGATTGGAAAACGTTTTAATTCATACTATTGTTTACACAAGTCAAAACAAACAAAACGTTGAAGCTGAAAATTTACGTTGCCTGCAAGGATTTCGTATTTAAGGCCTCCAGTATTTCCGGTCTGCATGTATGAGTCCCAGCTGCCAGTCAAATGCCTGTTTTTTGACAGGTTTATTTTAAACAGTGTATATAGTTATTAGGATAAGACATTCGGTGAAAAAACCAATTTCTCTCAGTGTTCTTGACGCTAAAGAGTCGCCCGAGCAGAAAAATGCAATCGTATAACATTTCAGTCCATCAGAAGCGGAGCTTTGCCTGAATATACATTTTTTGAATCCGTAAGGGCGGATACTAGTTTGTTAAGATCTTGTAAACTTAATGCGTACCGCAAAATCTTAATCTGAATTATCCGGACAATTGTAATGAAATCACAGACGAATGAAATGGATACATTCGTCGTGGTTGCACACCTAAACATGCCTGGACCACATCCATCCGTAGGTTATACTGAGCTCACATCCGCTGCAACGAAGACAATACAATGACATGTGATCTGATAAGGCAGGGGTACCAGACTGGAGGGACATCGGGGTGCGTTCGGGGGAACCTCTGATTACGTAAATATAGGCTGTTTAAATTTCTGACAACACCCCCGATGGGCTGCGCTTACGGGCGGGTACGCTAGTGCAAAAAAACTATATAACGAATTTCTATGTGTGTGAAAGTATTATAGCTTTTCATTCCTCAAAGACTTGCTATAGTGTATCAAGTAACCAGTGTATTTATAAGAGCGTGTACTGGGTAAGGACCGGCGCGGCTTCGTGATCGGAATATATAGTTGAATATACATAAGTACATGTAATACTGGCCACATTCAATTTCGTCATCTCGTGGGAACAGTAAACCTTACCAATCGCATATATAAATTAGGTCTGTATAAACTCCTTGCTTTACAGTGAACATATTTTCAGGACAAAGTAATTCTAAATGTAATCAAGGAAATGTGTAATTAGAATCCAAATCATCCTTTGGCAGAGTCGGCCCTTTGGATTGAATACGAAAAGATTATTTTAAAATACATTAACACAAATACATAAATATTCAATGAAATCCAATCAGCCGAATAAACAATATCTCGTCTAATGAAGAAGAGCACTCCACATAACTTTCTTCCTTGTACTGTATTTTCCCCTTTAAATCTGGTGGGTTCGTAGTAGCGGGCAGCCGTCGGTTCGACACAATGACCTCTCATGGTCGTGTTTTCGAAACGATGGGGATGTAGCTAAAATTCTCTTGGCGTCAACACATCCACAGTGATATTTTGAATTTGTCAATCCGTGGACAACCGATGCGTATGGGGCACGGTATAAAATTAGGACGATATGTCCCTGCATGGCCAGTGAGGGCAGTGTCTCTGATATTTCAGGTGTTGAGTGTTATTTGATTGTTTTGTTATACTGACTGCACCGGCATCAGCCCGTAGCCAGAAATTTATTTGTGTGGAGGGGGTGGTGCAGATTGCCCGAAGACGGGACTTTTGGACAAAATCTTTTTCGGCTCGCTGCGAACGACGCGCCGGTTGCCCCACATTTTTTACAGTAGCCTCACAAAAATCTGAGGGGGGGTGGGGTGAGGAGAAAAGAAGGAAGCAAACTACCGGCGTTCACAAAAACTATCACAATAGATTAATACCGTTATCAAGTAAGGGGTATTGGAACCAGTGCATTGACCAATACTTATTCCGATAAACCCAACCAACCTTAAAACAAAGCTTTGAACAGGCAGACAAACCTTCAACATGACAAAGCCGACCTTCAAACATGAAAAAGCGGACCTTTGGCCTTTTGGGGGCGCAACCCCCCGCACCCCCCCCCCCCACCACACCCCCCGGCTACGCCTGACGCCAATTGGTGAGCGCGACTGTTGTAAAATGTAATACCAAAAAATAAATAAAGTTTGATTTAACGTCTGCGTTGAGAATGAAACCCACCATTAGAAGTATCGGTGGATTAACGCACGTCGGGTGACCATTACTTTCATTATTTGCGCATGTCGTTAATGTTAAGTGACTAATTTAGTACTCTGAATGACGAAAACAAAAGGTGAAGTAATGTCTGAAAATAAGCGTTTACTCACTACAGCAACCTGTTTCTATTGCATTGCACTAATTGATGGCGGTTCTATTGTTTGTTTTGTATTTGCACTTTTTAATGAAGCGAGTAAGCGTTTAAAAAGGCATACACCCTGTTACATGCGGAAATATAATTATTCTGCGCAAGCATTTTGTGTCTTTTCATTTACAATGATTTTGTCCGTCTTTCTATTTACAATGATTTTGTGCGTCTTTTCTATTACACTTCTGAAGATTTTCTCATTAGGGGATATTACAAAACATCAAGGCAAAATTAAAGAATGTTATATGCTAAGCATATCTGCTCATGTCCTTTAGAGGTCTTTTACTCACTCATGCATAACGCTATACAAAAGGTGGTAGTTTCCGTCGATCGTCATTCAGATCAATATAATATACGTATTTACCATATTTCACAAAATCAGTATCAATTAAACTATTTTATTCATTCGTGTGTGAATTTCAAATTCTCCGTCTATAAATTATGTGGAACGACTACTACTTTTTCTATCTTAATAAAAAAAAAATGGAATTATCTTGCATCTTTTGGAGAATTGTATCGTCCTTATTGGCATCAGGGGCCGCTTATTAAATTGGATTTCCTCATTTCTTTTAAACAGCAGGCAAAGGGTTTGTTTTCGTGGCCAAAATGTCGGATTTTTGTGGTCTCTCAGGTGTGCCTCAGGGCTCGGTCTTGGGGCCCCTGCTTTTCAATATTTATGTCAATGCTCTGCATCTTCATTTGAGATCTAAAATTTTCCAGTCTGCAGATGACACTTACTTTTCGCGCCATCAATGAAGCATTTCTTTGTCCAACGTCCCAAAATGACCTTGCAAGCTTTAACTGGTGGTCAGAAAACATGGCACTCCAACTTAATTCCACAAAAGTACCAAGTTCTGTAATTTGTCGCTGTAAACAGCCTATCCCTGATATTTGTTTCTATACTTAAACTTTCTACCAGTTACCAGTTTAGGTTCCTGGTGTCAGATATCATATGATGTGTATGGAATGTACAAAGGTCAAGTTTGTGTTTTATTTTTTTTGTTTTTTTTTTTGGTGTTTTTTTTTGTTTTTTTTTTTTTTTTTTTGGTGTTTTGTTACTTAAAAAGTGGACAATCGACTGTTAGGCTTCTAGAACAGTTGTTGGCAGTCAAAACAAAGATATTGGTCTTTATTTTGCCATTATGATTTTTGCCCACCAGTTTGTATGTACATCGAAAACTCATATTAAAAAATTGGAAACCATTCAAAAGGAGGGCTACCAGATTTATCTTGATCAGAGAAGGGGTGATCAAATTAATGAAGGGCTTCTGAAACAAAACTCACTCTCAGAACTTAGCCACCAGACGGACATAACCTCTCTATCTGTTTGTAAACTGTCTTTTAAATGAGTTCATTCAATTTTCTGCAACCTGAGCTGTAAACTCCCGTCATTCCAGCAATTTGCACTTTTTAATGATTCATATTACTCCAAAAACTTAGTTTCAAGTTTACCATTGTCGCAAATTTCCCCCCGTCTTGTGGTGAGCATTCTGAGGCGTCATAGATTATTTTATTGTTTATAGCATTAAAGACATTTTTAAGAAACCTTGAAAAAGCATTTCACTGAAATTAAGCTTTGACTAGCTTGAAGCTGACTAACTGAAAGTTTTATCTTCTAAAATGTATTTTTTATAAATTTGTTTGTCTTTCAACTGTCATATCTCCTTGCATTTCCCCACCTGTTGTTTTTTGTGAGGTGGGTGTCCAGGTCCATTCATACTTCAGTGATGTGAAGTTTGAATATACCTTTAGGTTATTAAGTTTTGAGGTGGGTTTGGTGTGTGGCATGTGTTATGGGTTTTGGTGGTTTGTGTTTTTGAGTCTTTGACTATGGGTTTTCGTGTCCAAGGGATTTGGCTGTCTGATTTCTTGTTTTCAATGAAAATTCAATGCAATAATTTTAATATTATGTGTTTTTAAATGACCTTTTGTTATGCATTGTCTCAGTGAGTTGGAGATTCACATCCTTGTATGCCAGTGGTTTCTGTTCTGATTTCCTTCCTCCTGGCTAGCTCCACTGGGGAATTTTATTTTCTTTTTCTTTCTTTTATTAATGTTTTGTTATTGTTTCAATTTTTGATGTGCTTAGTCCAAATATGTAATAATAAATCAATAAATTCATAGTAAAAAACGACATGAAATATTTTACGTATCAGGTAACCCATACACATTGGCTTTCTGTTAATATTAAAATATTTCCGGAAACACTTTGGTCAATATTAGGTTAAGGAATCCAAATATGATAAGATTTTGGTGTATGCATATAACATAAAAAACTTCTACTGTAAGCGTTTCGATTGTATGTTTAACTTATACGTTACCCTGATGAGCGGGACGACGGTTGTTCTACCGACGTTGAAATCTGTATTGGCAAGATAAAATTTATCAGTTGGAAATGGAGTGAGCTTATTTTTTAATGGGAATGACTTGACAGATTGTGAGATTGCTTGGAACAATGCCCGTGGCGATGATTATTAAAGATTTACTAAGAAGAGTTAGGACATGAACAATTGGGGCATTAATGATCATGTTATCATCTTGCCACAGCACTTTTACCAGGTTACAACAAGATATTTTAGTTACAATAAATAATCATAAAATTAAAATGGAAGAAAATTCAATTTCAAAGTCGCTGTTTAGTAAATGGGCAGGAATGGGTATTTGGAGATGGATCTTTTCGAGCTAGGTTTCACCGATATTAGTATGAAAATGTTCTTGAAGTCCGAGTTATGTTGAAAGGGTCAGAGATCTTTTTGTTGTTTTGATTAATGATTTTTAGGAAGTTGATTACCCGATGTTTTCCTGCCAATAATTGTGTTGAGAAATTCCCCTGTTTGGTCAGAATTAGGTTTAATATTATGGATTTGGTTCAGTGTTGTATGTTTTCTTTGCTTTGCGAATATGCGTGGAGTTTAATGTTTGTTAGTGTCCTTTCACATAACAAACGTCCTTATGCCTGTTATTTTCCAGAGGTACAGAATGGATGTATGTCGCCAGAGCTGGCAAGTCTTACAATGATTTGTTACTCATGTGAACAGAAGTCTATCAATGTCATCGATCGATAATTTAAAGGTGCATTTTCGTGATCCCCACCTCGTCACCCCCGACTTACCTCAAACGTTGAGATTTTATGTAGTTTTGAACTTTTCCTAATTTTACGATTGAGAAAGTTGGATCGCATCTGTAAGAAAGATCGCAATTTGTATTTCTGGTCCGTAAACGGACAGAAATTACAATACAGTGGCCTTTGGGACTGGTGGGAAGAAACAATTGTCCATAACACAAACCGCAAGATCGGGATCGAGTCAATTTTGTGAATAAGCTTTTCCTCAAGGATATCTAGTTGTCAATGAATCACATGAATGTGCGAAATCCGAAATGCACCTTTAATTACATTGCCATATCTCGTTTGTCAAAGCAAGGTGCAGCCTTATTGGGTTATGTTTATATCATTAAAGTCGTGAATAATGAAGACCATAACTGCAAGACACGTTTTTATGTATCTGCAGTTGTCGTTTGAACAACGACGTTCTCACCTTGATTTATGATATGCTAGCATATGAAATGTGCTGCAAAGCACTTATCAGATGCACAAGAACCTCAAACCATTTAATTCTCTCTTCTACTATTCAAACTCAAACTGGGCAAGCTTCCAATGGCAAACAACAACAATAACCCCGAAAAAAATCGGGTTGCCTGTAAACCAGTTTAGTGGTCAACAAAATATTTCATTGGGAAAAGAGCCACATTAAACCTACAAATTTTGAATCGTGCAAATCCTTAATTAGCGTTACCAGTCAGCATATCCTATTCGAAATGCGAAGAATACGACTATTAGATTAAAAATCAAGTACGCAAGCACATCAATAGCGTAATAGTACATACCGCCAATTTATTCATTATTGCATCTTTTTTCAATATTGAAGATTAAATAGTATTTGCATAATATCATCTTTTAATCGGAAAGAATTGTCCTCACCTATGCTTCGTAGACCAACGGTGTAACTCATGGATACCCGTCAACCCATCCATGCGAATTTCCTGAATTGAGGTTTCGGATAATCCTTTTTAGAATGAAATTGATACCAGTTATTACAAATATCGTTTATTCTCCCAAATTTGTATAACCTATTAATTTTAAAAGTTACCTCACCTCAAATCAAACTAAATTTTCGAACGATGTTTGGTCGCGTTTTCAACTTGGGTGTGGTCCTTGGTGTAAGAATTCATTATTAGACTAGAGTATAGACTCTTTTACGGAATAAATCTGTGCATCCTTGTAATCCTTTGATCCTTGTATAGAAATCAGGCTAATTCCGGCAAATTAAAACGAAGGATGACCTCATTTGGCCGTTGGATTTTTAAAGCCAGATGTGATTGCGAATCAGGAAACCCTCGTCGGATGTCGAACGTCCTTCGCGTTTTGAGACTGCCTGCCTACTGTCTAAATGGTCCTTTGTTTGAGCCATCTGGATTAACCAGTGGGCAGCCAAATGAATTTGGCCATTGCAATTCTGCATATGACTTAACCACCATTGTAATGTTACACATGCCATTGCTGCTTTGCTGCAGCTCCAGGTAACTCAAACAAAGAACTCTAAACCTTCTTCTTGTTATCTAGGTCCATACTTTGTTCTCCAAATACGCACTAGCCAGAAGAGACAAATTACGTCTGTCTGATAGCTTCATTGAATGTAGGCTAGTTCCTTGACTGTGCATAGTTTACTACTTTTATTCCAACATTGGGCAGACCCAGAGGTGTTCCATTGTCTTTGGTGCTGTTCCCTGCAACAACAGTATTCTGATCTGCGTCCAGGTAGCCCCATTCTTGCAGCAAAACCCTTAGATCGGTCCGACCCGGTTCTCAACCTGGGTGAATCAACGCCTTAGAAAATGCGGACTAATTTAACGTGTCTTTTTAGTGTGAATTTCGTATAAAAAGTCCTTTGGGAAATTGGCTTTTATTGCCTGGACCTCTAGAAGCCCCTTATCCCTATAAGGGAGTATAACCCCTTATGCCGTTTGTGCTAATTAAGAGAATCTTCATTATACCAACAATGAATTATGTAAAAGAATTAAAAGCAAAAAATAAAAAATTATTTATTTTTTATATGATGGTGTCATTTAAGCAAAATTTCATAGTTTCGCGTTTTAATAAATAAAATATTTACGGTATAGTTCGCCATATAATGTATAGTTTGAACCATACCTACCGATTAAACGCTCTGATCCCGATATTAATTTCGATTCGCATATTAAACACGCACAAGCTGGTGATGAAATCTGTATCCCTATTGAATTGTAGCAAGGTGTCCGCCGTCAACGTTACACAATCTTTCTGCTGGTATCCAGGATATTGAAGGGTTTGTGCGAGAGTTTAAACAGCTTTCCGCTGAAGTGCTCCAGCCTTGCATACAAATGCTGTCTGTTTTGCAACACAGAAAAATAAATCCATGTCCATGAAATTGGAAACATGCATGCATTCAAAACGATTTAAATTTAAACTAGAATTTCGCGGTTCTCGGCCTTCCGCGTTTGTATGGGGTCTGGTTTCTTTGGGTGCCTTCCGGAACCTTATTCCGGCGTCTTTGGCGATGTTATAGGGGAGCATATGTAATACAGACCGCTCGCCCGGGGAGACCCTGAACTTTTCAGATAAGATGTGCTGCCCCGATTTCCGAACTTGGGGGCTTGCGAACATTTTTGACATTTGTCTCCAAAGTGGGGGGTCTTATGAAAGGAAATTATGAGATATGAACCCCAAAAAAAGTAAACTTACCCACCCCTGAATTTGTCAATTTCAAAAAACGATACATCGGATTATACTTTATGGGATATAATTGGAGCATTGTGTTTAATTACGCTTATTTTGACACCGTCAGTGTGGCGATCGACTGAGTATTGTGGAAGTTATGCCCACTTTACCGAACCCACCACGTTTTCAATTTTGTCATTTCTATTACACCAAAACGATCGCAGCGTACCTACTGGGACTACTAGGAACATATTTACTTACATTCGTGCACCCATATTTAATGCCGTTTTCTTAGAGCAAATTTTACAACAAATCACCCGATAAATCCTTTGTTGTTCCACCAGTTCTTCTCCCTACTTTGCACGAGAATAAACATGACAGTGATTTGTCCCAAGTTATCAGTTTACGTCCCACCTGCTGATTCATATTCTGCATCCTGTAGATTATTGTCTACCGACAATTAACCGACAAAATCGATGCTGTCCATAACTTCATTAACATCAGAAGTTATCATCTCTGATTGATACTAATTACTAAAGCCCATGAAGACTGTTTGGTTCTTCTTCTTATCGTGTCCAACACTGTGGTTTCTCAAATATACTCCACCAGAGATGGGTACAACGTCTGGACGTCTGGCTGCTTCACTGAATTCCGCATGGGAGCCTTGTTTGTGCATTGTTGCTCCAGCAGTGGGCAGACCAAGAGATTTTCCATTGTCTGTGGTCTGTTCCACACACGATAATTGTCCTGATCTTCTTCCAGGTACTCCACCTCTGCACGGAAACCTTAGATCGACCAAATTCTGGTTCTCAATCTGTTGAGGCATCGCCCATTCAGCCCATGAGAGTCCAGCTCCAATGGGAGATGCCTCACCAGGTTCATACCAAGAGATGTTTACCCTTTGTTGATGCAAGTCTTTCCTTTCTTTCCACAAGGCGACTCTGACCTTACCTCCTTAGAGACGTTTCAAGAGGTGGACTTTGCTTTTAAGAACTCTCTCGGGATTTAAGGCGGTGGCAGCAGGTTCTGTCTAGACATAGGGTGCTTCGGCATTAGATACTGGCCAATGCTACGCTCTTGCATTCTCGCTACGCTACGACGAATGGTTTGGTTGTTGGGGGAGCAATTCCTGCAGGATGTATAAGTTTTCCGTTAGTGTTGGACGGAAGGCAGCCTGTGGTAAGCCGGCAGGAGCATTTAACGCTGATCAAGCTTCTTGTCATGAGGGTTGATTCCATACAGGCAGGCTACTCGCACATGATAGCACAGGCCGGCAGGGCCGTCGGCTCTTAGGGTGTGTGGTCGGCAACCCCATTTTTTGCCATGGACCTTTGTTCAAGATGTTGATTGCGTGAACATACTTACTCTTCGTCTTCTCAATGTGGGTCCTATAAGAGAGAGGTGGCTGTCCAGATAACTCCTAGGTTACAGGGTTATCACAGTGCTCCAGGGGTGTTCCATACCAGGTAACTTTAAGCTGACGTTTTTGCTTCACGGTTAGGTAGATGGAAAGCACACACTTGCTGTGTCTTAGATGGATTTGCACTTGGTGTTTCTTCATAATAATGAGTGAGGGCATCAAGCTTTGGAGAGTCTCTCTTCAACAACTGTGGAATTCGACACTCTTGTGCGCTAATTCTAAGTGATCGTCTGCATAAATAAACGACAGGTTCCTACCTCCCTGTGGTAGACCATTCTTAAGCCTACGCCATCGGCTTTCTTCGCTCCTAGCTGACAAATAACATCCTGTTTGCCAGCACTCCTCGGATAAGCTCATTCCTGTGCGATGTCCTGGTATTTCCCAGAATATTATGGAGAAGGCATCTTCTGTGATTAACAGTGTCGTACGCTGCTGATAGGTCGACGAACACAGCTCCGGTTACTATACCCTTCTCGAAACCATCCTCATGTGTTGAGTTAAGTTGAGTATGGCTTGTGTTGGATTTGCCTGGCCGGAAACCCTGCTTGTTCTGTATGAGGTGTTCGTCTAATCACCGGGTCGATACAGATTAATCATGAGACGTTCAAAGAGCTTGTAGGTATGGCTAGGAGTGATATTGGTCTGTATCTCTTTTGATTGGATGGATCTTTCCCAGGTCTTAGGATTGGCATAACATGGCACTGGCTTTTGTATAAGTAAGAAGACATATGCTGTCTGTTTTTTGCTGCCTATATTGATTGTACTCAACAACCTAATGACCTGTGATTCTCAAATAAGTGGGTAAAGATGGATATTGTTTCAACTTGATTTTTTTCTCACCAACCATGTCATGCTCCACATGGCTCATCTAGACCATAGGGTGGTGTCACCGTCCGCCATCTGCAGACCCCCTCCCACACATATATTAGTAGCAATACGACCAGGGGCAATGTTTGCTCTATGACAAAAGCTGAATTTTCCTATCAAAAGGAATAATGCTGCGAAGTAGGTCCCGGTAAATACCAACACCACTGAGCAATGGATTTCTACATCCAATCGAAGAACGTTAAACATCGTATCGTCAATCATTGGTTTAAATTATCAATGTCGTGCCTCATTCAATGAAAGCCGAAAGCCTACGGTATTACAAAACTTCGCACGTGTGACACATGATGCCTCTGTTGGTGTAGAATCAGTCACACGAGTTAATGTGATGCCTCCAGCTTGGGAGTAGTGCTGTTTACATGCCTTTTTGTAATTGTTTAATCTATAGTATACTCTCTAGATGCAAATAAAAGACACTAACGTTACCTGTGTGTCAGTATGGTACGAATCGTTCAACTCTATCATTGCAAGGAGTGAGAATTTTTGGGCAACTTTTCTTATCTCAGTTGTTGGTTCTCCTGATCAATTGAAAGAGGGCGAAATGCCAGGGATTTTACCCTCCCATTTAAAACATAATGTGTCCACTTTACCTCCTACATTGGCATAACAAATGACACAGCACGAGTAAAACCTCTCTGCAATTTTCGTAATTCCCCGATAGGGAATAACGGCAGTCGGCAAGAGATTCCTTGCATCACCCAAACATTCAATGGGTTTGATTAGTAGGGAATTGCACCATGCCCTGTTCTGAACCTCCACGTAGGCCTTTTATGATTGCCATGTACCCCTAATTTGCTTGCAAATGACATACGCTGATTGGTCGTTTTCCAATCCTCGATCACCATCCCAGAGAAATCCATTCTTTTCCATTTATGAGGGTGCTGAGGTGACCTTCGTTGGTGTTTTTTCGCAGGATGTAAACGGACCTCATGAAAACCTGGTTAATAACAGACAAATACATTTTTAAAGTTAAACAAATACAAACGTTTTTCATATTGACATTTAGAAAAACGTCAAGGAATCTTTTTATATTATCAGTGATTGCAACAAGATCGTACTCCATTGTTTTCACGATTTTTAACTCGGCGAAGCACGGTTTGTGTTCTATCAGTTGTGAGTTTGCCGAAGAAAACTATTAGTACAACAATGAAAATGTATTTTTTTAAATATATTATACAAGTAACAAAAGAGCTAATCGATACGATGCTAAAAGCACAGCGGCCTTCTGAAGGCTATACTTTATGTTACACACGGCCCCGCTCTGGAAAAAAACTGCACAGTTTGATACGCTTATGAGTATGACTGATGCCGCCCACTAGAACAATTTGCTACGTCCAGTAAGCATGGCGACCATAACTTCTGTTCTGGTTATCGAAAGAATCGTTTAATTGATGCGCCGGCCCTTAAAAAAGCCAATCTGTGTAGGTCAACAAGTATGGCGCCCATATTAGGTTATCCATTAAATTAATGAACTAATGGCCGCCTTTAAGTTTGCACAAAGAAAATCTCTAAACATTGGCGCGCCTATTCGACATTCATAATGTATGAACTCATGGTCTATGGCGGCCGTTACAAAAGGCACTTGAGCCACTACACTGGTCATATCCATTGAAATCAAAACCGCGATGGTGTCCGCCCCTTGAAAACAATTGTGTACGTAACGTTTAACAATTAAATGTTTATTATAAGAGAAGTAATATGATTGGACAAAAACCATGCATTGATATTTGTCATTGCACGGTGCGTATGTTAATGAGGGTACGCGGTAAACTTAGAACGTTTACGCGCGGGGTTGGATGGTTCATTTTATGGCGGGGTGTGCATCTTTCCTTAGAACATTCCATTGAATTTCATGACGTGTTCACATTTTTGTCGTAAGTCTGCGGTGATAACGTTTATGAATTAGATCAATGTCTGCCATATTTTCGTTTCTCGTGCTAGAGTGGCCAACAAAAAAATCAATGCACTTGCGTCAGTTTGACCAGACTCATAATGATGCTCCATTTATTCGTCGTCAAACTGAGCCCTCGTGGCATTGATTTTGGGCCAACACACACACTCGAAAACTACAAGTATGCAGACATTAAAGAGACATGAGCATTTTTCCAGAAGAACGCCCCCAATTTTTCTCAAACCTAGGGTTTTTACATATTTGAAATGCTTACCAATGTATTGAGTCACACCTGAAGTGAATAGCCGAATACGCCGTCTTTATGTAATAAGATGATGATTTAGTAGTTCTGTCGTGCACGACAGAAGTTCAAATCAATGGTTTTCTATGGGGAACATTACGATAGCAGGCAAAGGCAAGTTCAAAACAAGGTTTGCGGTTTTCTTTGCACCGTTTTTGTCCAATAAAAACCTTCAAAACTTTCCGTATGTGGGCTACAACCGGATCCAGTGATATTTGAGAAAATCATATCCTAAAAACATCGCCTCCTGTCACTTCCTCTAATGATGCCCCTTAATTAATAAACTAAATGTCGTCCACATAAGAAACAGTTGTAAAAGACTATACTCATCCTCGGCGACAAGTCCTTGTGGAAACAAAATGCAAATCTAACAGCAGGTACCTTCTTACTGTATCAATAAGTATGAACTGATGTCGTTCACAGAAGCAATTTGCAGAAGTCTAATAGACAAAGGCGCACTTCTTACTGGTTATCCAATAAAGTAATGAAATTAATGCGCCCCAATTAGAGCAAATTTTGCAGAAGCCTAGTAGTCAAATAATAGTAGAAACTGCATGACTCCCATGAGTATATTGCAAATTCTAATAAGCAACGATGCCATCGGCATGCATTCGGCATTCTATGAACTAAAGGTTGATGGTGCTCCTTTTTTGCAAGGAGTCTCATAATCGAAAACATCCGTTATATCTGAAAAATGTCACTGATATTGTCCCATGGACTAACGGAAGTGATGCCGGCCTTAAGCAATATTGACATGATTGACTAACTCTTTGTAAAATAATGCTTCTACATTTGTTAGCCAACCTCTTTATACTTGAAATTCCAACATTTATTGTCAACAATAGAAGGTGGGAGAATATTGCAGGATTATCACTTGCTATCCCGACATCACAAAAAAAATGCTGAGTGAAACATGTTCAAAGTCCCAGATAAGAAAGTCAAGGTGGCTGGTTTAAGACCACAGTCTACTTTAGATCAGCCAAGGGGTTTCATGGTCTTAACCTCAAACGAAACTTGGATCCATTGAAACCATAGGACTTTTGTATTCACTTGAAAGACAAGCGCAATTTCATTCAAGTTTAATTCCAATTTATTTACAGAAAACTTTCAGCATCCAAGCCTTACTTCCGCAATTTATGGACGCTGAGTACACTTTAAATTTGTGCAATATAAATACATTAGAAATGTAAAACAAAAATCTCTGAGAGCAATTTCATTATGCCAGGGCACATTGATATGGAGTGAATTTCCATTTGCTTTATGATTTACAATGGTAACTCATTTGTTTTTGAAGATAATTTGCTTATAATTATTTTACCCAATACATCGTTTTTATTCAAACGATAAGTTTTGGTCAAAAAAATCATACCCTGAAATTGCACTGTGACATTGCCTCTTTGCTAAAATTACATTTAGTGGTATATCACATCCTTCAACACACACCGCCACGCTCAATACTTCTCTTGTCGACGCATTCCCCAAATCAAAAATATGAAATTAATAAATTAAGAACAGTACCGTAACAGGTTTAGTGCAGTTGTTCTGTGGGGACGCACGATTTTATCGCAATATTACAATCGAATATTCAGGATCTTGTAGTATAGCACCATACTGCAGAATCATGAATCGCAGGATCCGACAGTAATTATGATCACCCAAACCGTTGGCAGGATACAGAGTTTCCGACAAACACTCAGACCCTATGAGGTTCCTGTTCTGGTCCAGTTCTGGCAGGTTTGTTGACTAGTCCCTCGCGTCGTAAAGCCCCGGTATAATCGATGCCCCCCCAGCGGAATTTGGTATACACTCAGCGAATAACCTTAATGAAAAGTAAGAAGGAAGGAAAAAGATATCTTGATTTAAATGTATAGACATACTCCTCTTATCAGGTTATGTTAACAGCCCATATCAGGTCGGCATGGGTAGCTTAGTGTCTTTAGCGTTCATTTCGCATTGTGTGCGAAGGTCGGGGTCATTATGAGGACTATCAGGGTAAGTAATTCAAAGGTCGAAAAACCGTGCAGGTCGTCCTCGATCAGGCCGTAGCAGAATTCAAATGATCGTAGCGCAGAATTCAAAAGCCCGTAGCGCAGAATTCAAAAGCCCGTAGCGCAGAATTCAAAAGCCCGTAGCGCAGAATTCAAACGTTCGTAGCGCAGAATTCAAATACTCGTAGCGCAGAATTCGAATGCTCGTAGAGCAGAATTCAATTGCTGTCGTAGCGTCGTTATAGCAGAATTCAATAATGCTCGTAGCTCGTAATGGAATTCAAAGCTCGTCGCGCAGAATTCAAATGCTAGGAGCGCATAATTCAAAGGTCGAAACCGCGTAGGTCGTCCCGAATCAGGCCGTACCCTGGGAAAGTCGTCCTCGAACAGGTCGTACCCTGAGCAGGTCGTCCTCGAAAGGCCATACTCCGTGCACGTCGTCCTTGAACAGGTCGTCCTCGAACAGGCCGTTACCCCTGCAGGTCGTCCTCGATAACGGCCGTACCTTCGAAGAATCGTATTCATGTGAGCAGATTGAAAACACTCGGGCCTTGTACTCGCGTAGCTCTCCCTAGTGTAGAGCGCAACGTGTACGAGCGACACTTCACTGTCCAATTGATTGTTTGTTTGATTGATTGTTTAAT
>JAMKCH010031598.1:0-25973 GCA_023653785.1 Ophioderma brevispina | reverse complement strand
TCTTCCCCCACACATCCCCCTCCCCGCTTCAGTTCAAATCGCGCATTCAACACAGGTATATTTAAGTGTATACAAGGCGGACTGTATTACTGTGTGCGGGCATAGGGTCAATTGCAACGTTGCGTATATACATGTGCTTCGGAAAGTAAAGATGGATACAGTTATTCTCAAAGTTAAAGTTGATCTGCAATATTAAAACAAATGGATCTCCACAAAAACTGATAAGAACAAAACTCTTAAAGTCTTATTGCAATTGAATCTGTTTGGGGCGAATCAGTTGGATCGGAGGCGGAAAATCGATGATGTTGATACTGCCATGACTGCGGAATTCGATACCATGGTGGATGTACAAGCACAGGTGAAGTTGACGGATCAGTGGGTGCATGCACATTGATATTTTATTGCCGAGCACAAAGATGTTGAAATTATTTTTAAAAAAAAAAAAAAAATACCGCATACCTAGTACAGGGAACTTTACGTCGTTTTTTGACAATTGGTGGTCGGCCGAGGGTGATTCGTAAATGTGAAATGCAAAAGCTTGATAATGACTCGTCTGACAGACGAAATTTCAGTATGACTCCGTTGTAATACCGCATACCGCATTACTGTTCAAGCCAATCATCGCTTTGAGGACAAACTATTTTTTTTTGGGACTAATAGTGGACAGACTGAATACTTACCACCACTATCCGCGTGTTGACTTAAGTGTCTGAGTAGATGGCAAAGAGGATCCTAAATAAACGAACATAGTCTCGCCCTCGGTAAACAGACTCATGCTTGTTCTTTCTTTTAAAATGACAGAAACTCAGGAATAAATGCAATGAGTTGGAGTGGATCTTTGGATACAGGCGTCTGCTACTACAAAATGTCAAGGTCAAGGAATGCCTAAGTTTGACAAAAATGGTACGAGTAGCAAAGTAAAATTAACTGTATTACAGCTATCAGGCACGGGCGATGTATTTGTTGTGAAAAATGTTTCTATTTTTTTATACTCTTGTTGACATTTGAATTTTGTCAGTTGCTTCGACATTTATTAGTTTAACATAATTCTTAAAAAAAATTAGTGGCCTAAGGGTAAAATTTACACACTGTATCTCTACACATGATAGTGTAGAGATCAGTGGTAAATTAAAACTCTGGTGGGTCAAAGGTAAAATAAGGGATGCATCTCATAAAATTTGGGTAAAATCTTTTAAATCATTTATGAATTTCATGCGATTTTAAACACATATATGTTTGAAAAGTCAGTATTTTGTTTTATTACCTTTAAAATAACTCTGCTTTGACAAATTGTATTTTATTTGCTAAACCAATGATGTTTTTTTCGTACTATATGGTACCACGATCAGAGCGTTTTCTAGCTCTTTCGACGCTATTCAATTTGTGCACGTGAACACGGAAGTTCCGTTTACATGGTCTAAACCTATTTACCCAATTTGCGTGACTTGCAAAAGCCATTTTGAGCTTACGAATTTCGTAAAAAATGGATCCGCTCAAGTTCAACTCTTGAAGCAGTTCGTGCAGGCGGCCAAAGCTAATCCGAGCATTTTGCACACTCCACAGCTGAAACTTTACAAAGATTGGTTGACAAGTGAGTCGTTCACACGACCACACACAGTCACAGTCATGACAGCAGGCCTACATAAGGCATGAAGGATCAGCCCCGGGAGGTCACTGACCTGGGGGATGACGGTGGGGATGTTTTTTGGGGGTTTGGATGTCAAGAGGGGCTAAATTTTGCAACTCATATGGGGGTCTTGGGACTGTTTTTTTTTTTGAAACAGCTGCATTCGGTGATTGGTACAGCCTCATTCCCGACGTGCTAAAAAAAATTGAGATTTTTTAATTAATCTGAAACGTCATTGCGAAGTATATGTGTGTGTACCTATAATAAATCTTACATGAAAATTTGATCTGATCTGGAAGAAATAAGCCCTTTCGCAATTTCAGATTCAACATGCATTGTGGAACTATTAATATCCAACGATCTTTGTCGATAAACAAAACGAGACTTACGTAGCTATGTTACCAAAAAATTTAAAAAAATATTTAATGTATTAAAGTGATGAATATATAAAAAAAATCAGAATCACCGGAAAGCCAGTAGTGAAAAATCTTGTCAAATCACCTCCTTCTCGAGTATTGTCCTTCAACATTGGCTGCTGGTTGTTTTCTGGGGATCATACGATCACTCGAAAAGTTACGGTGCAGTGCGCGACCAACTGGCAACATATAGATCACCATTAGTAGCCAAATGGTCGTAACGCACATGCTTCATACATACGGTCGGCCATTTTACACCGCACACCTGACCGGACACTTTGCACCGCCAGGACCGGACATTGCGCCACAATGCGAAAACGATTTCAGCTTCGAAGTGACCTTTCTAGTGTGAAAAAACTCCCCCAATCGATTAATGTATGTTTAAAAGAGTCCCTTATGCCTTTACCCGTTAGAGTTGATGTAAAGTGCAATATTGTAGATTTTCAGCTTTCAGTTGGAAAATTACAAATTTCCGACTCCTTGACCGATTTTCGATACTTAAAAGTCGCAACCACGATACAAACATTGAGTCATATTGCCTTTTAAACAAGTTAATAGATCATATTAAACCCCATTACCCCATATTTTATGTTACGTAGTTGTGTACCCACAACTTGAGCGTTAGCAGTACAAAGATGGCATCGTTTACTGCACGCGTGAAAAACGGAGGTCTCGGAAATTACTCTAAATCAATGTAAATCATCTTATTCAAGGAATAAAACGACAGAATTAGATTTCATATATCTGGTGATAGTGTCATCATTGACCCGGCCGGAAAATAAAGAATTAAGGTGAGCAATCGCAGCAGTAAAGTTTGGTGTATTTTGTGTGTCAAGACCATTGGAATGTCAATCTGCGAGTCGCCAACAAGCTAGACGGTTACAATTTCAATGTGGACTGTGGTGAACTTTGACGTTTTCACAAAAAATTATTAAATCGGGTTTTATTTTTTTTTTTTTTTTGAAGGGGCGTGTTCCGATCGTCTTTGGGACCCTTGATTACCGGGAAGTAGTATCGATTTTGAATCAGATGAAAGCCGTATTTTTTCTCATTGTCGTCATGAAAATTTGAGCCCTCGAATCAATTTCAATCCTAAGATTAAACAAAAAACCGCCGTTTTAGTGGTTAACCACTTTATTAGCCACAGTATTGAATAGGCTTTGAAACATGCATATTGCGTCTACCATCAAAACCGCAAGTTAGTGTTCACGGTACCTGCTGGGGTGTATGTGCAAGGCCAGGCTCTCATATCAAGAGAGAACACAATACACATAAATCGGAACAGCAACTCAGAAACACTTCGCATTTTGAATCGGACATTCCCGTTGCAAAAAGTTATTCAAATTTTTGTACTCCCACATAACAGTCATTTCGGAGAAACACGGTCAAAGGTCAGTTCTTTTATTTTCTTATTGTGCCATGGCCCCATGGTAGTGTCCTGTTTCAACACAAAAATATGTCAGAATCTAAACGATCAAAAGGGTATACACTTGATTTTTTAGGTATGTGCCTGATATATGTACCTACAGATTTAATAACATTACAAGTACCCACTCCAAATACCAGATTACTACAAACATTACAGTATTTATCTCTCCATTTACCAACAATTTGAATAATTTTTGAGGAAAATTTTTTTTTTTTTTTTTTTTTTTTAAGTGTTTTTTAAAAATAACATTTCTAAAGGCTGACTCAGAATTTTCAGATGGGGCGCCCTCATTTCAAAGAAAATCTTTGTTTTTTTGTTTTTTGCATATACATAATGCCTCGGCACATATACTAATCACTATGTGACAAGCTAAGCTCAAATCGAAGTCTCTCACGATCGAAAATCAAAACATGTTATAAAATTCCGGATCCGGAAATTTGCTTAACACCAATATTCCATGGCAATGTCATACTATACCTAAAAATTTATGCATGAAAACGAACAATCCGATTATCTCCAACTTGGGAATTGGGCAATTTTAGGTCACATCTTTTGTTCTAATTGACTCTTTTGTATTTATACACAAACAAATTATATGTCGAAATCTCTCTGAATAGACTTTTAATATAGATTACAAGTACTTTAAGAAAAACTTACAAATATCAATTCGGCCAACTTGCAGGATTTTCTCTTATACACTCATATACGAATTTGCAGCAACAGAGGTCATTTGATAGCATTACTTACCATAATAGCAATTTTGACCAAAAATGAGCAAAATTTGCATTTTTTTAAATCACAATGCAAACAATCTGAAAATTTCAGGAATTATTCTTATGAGCATAAAACAAAAGTAATTATGAAACAAATGAGCCTAATTAATGTCTTAAATTGGCCTAATAAAACATATATTTTAACAAAAATGTGGCCACAATTAAGGTTTTTTATTTTCTTGCATTTTGTGAGAAGTTACAAGCTATCAGTATGGAAATAGTTATGGTTTCCCCTTCAACCTTTAACAACACAAACATTGATAGAGAGTGAGTGTATGAAATGTTACATAGGCTAATTTGCATATTGTTGCAAAAAAATGAACATATTTGAGATTTTTTATTAAATTTTGCATTTTGTAGGAAAAGTTTAGAAGCTATCAATCTGTAAATTCATGCGTTTCTTCCAACCTGTAACAAACACACTTTGTACATAATGAGGTGAAAAATTTTATTTCATGAACTAATTTTTTTTTTTGACATATGTTATCAAAACTGCGCAGAAAATGCTATAAGGCTGTTAATTAGAACCCCCATTTTCAGCATAATGGTCCCCAAAGATGCCATATTTTTAAAGATGTGCACTCTTACCAAAAGGGCCCTATTTTTGGAGAATTTTGAAA
Organism: Ophioderma brevispina; assembly: GCA_023653785.1. Taxonomy (NCBI): domain Eukaryota; kingdom Metazoa; phylum Echinodermata; class Ophiuroidea; order Amphilepidida; family Ophiodermatidae; genus Ophioderma; species Ophioderma brevispina. Next base: position 21,108 of record JAMKCH010031598.1, on the reverse strand, counting down.
ATTGACACCAAAATTAAACCTAATTTTTGCAAATTCGACTTTGTATAATATTAGCATATTTTCGTCCAAATAACACATATTTATGGGCGATTTGGCTATCTCTTGTTCTCACACAAAGGACTCTATTTTTCAATGTTACCGAATGCCTCTGGGTTTGAAATCGCTATAGCCTTACACACCCTATGAATTCATGTTGGAGTGCCCACCTCACACCAAAGACCTTATTTTCACATTGTTACAGAATACCTCTGGGTTTGAAATCGCTAAGCCTTACACCTATAAAATTTTCCGTTGGAGTGACCCCCCACCACCCCCCCCCCCCCCCCCGTGAAAATTAACTAGGGGCAGGTCATTTTGCGCCAGGATTGGAGGATATAGGGGAATGCGAAGCGAAGCAAGAGAGTGCAACATAAAATTTTTCATCAAGAGCGAGGAGGAACAATGAGCTTTCAAATGTCATTACGGAAAGCGAGGAGGGATGCGACCTTCTCACCGAAAAAAAAAGCATATCCTCCATTCTTGGTGTAAATAATGCATATGCCCGCCCCTAAGTAATTAATAAGCATATTACTTCAAGAAGCAATGGAGGGACCTGCTATAAGGGCAAAACAGAAGGTCTAATCAAACAAGTGTAAAATTTCGGCCAGACTTATAATGGAAATGCATTTGGTTTATCAATGCTTTCATCCTACATCAAAGCCCATGCCTCGCTACGAAAGCGGCCTTTTTCCCCACATAACGGCACAATCGGATGATTTAATGTCACATATAGGCATGTAGCTAATACTTCATATTTTACATATTACAAACTATATATTTGCTGATGCGACATAACAACTGTCACAGCGACACATGCCGCAATAGTGTTTGCATTTTCAAACATCAAGTTTGGCGTACAAGCTGGTTCCTTGGTGGCACTTACGCATTACTCATATAGTCGTCTTTCCGAGCGCTGGTAGTGATCAAATTGCTTTGTAAACAAAATACATAACTCTTTGATCAATATAAGATAGCATATCTTGTTGATTTTTCTGGAAATATTTCGTTGTGGAGAAAAAAAAATCGGACTTTTTCAAAAATCCATAACTCTCAGCACACCATCTGATTCACAATCAAAAACACCAGCTGTAGCTTGTCATCAGAACTTTTCAAAAACTACATACTCTGAAAGGGCCTGTAACCGCAGCCACAACGCTCGGATTTACACATTCGTCAGGCACCGGTAGTCAAACTAAATGCTAAACTAATCAAAGTGGTGCCAAGCGGCGGGTCTATGTTTACATGAGGTTTCCAATGGGGCGGGAAAGGTGCGCGAAACATGCATCATTTGTGAGGATGACTATCAAGGTAATCTCACGGAAGCTACAAATCCTACATTCTTATTTTTCGATACGTTTAGAATGTTAGAGGGCAGATATGCTGCAAAAAAAAAACCATATTTGAGTGGGAATGCCATTGGATTAGCAGTATTTTGAATTAAATGGATGATTGCTGTAAGAATGAGTTGGTTCTGTACGCACACTCACACACACGTTCAGGCAGTAGATCGGTCACCGATACGTAATAGGGAAAATGAACTGCCTATTTATATCTTTTTCATGTTGGTTAAATGTCATATTCAACTCTATTTAATAACTGTCATGAAGGAATTAAGACCGCATAGTCATGAAACCCAAGTAAGAGAATTTTTGTGAAACGGCAAAAGTTCACATTGAAATAGCAGTACTCGTTTTGTTGATCTACAAAAGATAGTCGGATATACCCCAATGCATCTAAGATGAAATTGCGAAAGGCCTTATTCATAATTGGTACTTTCTCCCGTAAAAGCCGAAAAGGAGTGGACACTGTTCCGGCAGAGAAATTACAACACAGTCAAGATTATGAATGATTACGGGCACTGTGATACCAAAACACCAAAAAAAAAGCTACATGCTTCGTCAGAAGCAACTGAAATTTTTAAAAATTAAACCTTGGAAAGAATTTATATTTAGTAAATTATAGTGAACACCCACTACAATTTGGCATGCAACGTTAATGGCAGACGGGATAAATTCACATGTTAAAGGCACAGTGATTTGCCCAAATTAGAAAATAGAAAAAAATAATAAAAAATCCGATTTTTGCTTGAGCGTAACAAGTATCTATCTAACAAACCTTGTAAGTTATAAGACTGAAATGAAAGCAAGCTAATAAAGACAAAATCGGCTTTATATTCATTACTGCCGGATGGACGCTTTCTTACAACAAGTATGTATTTAATGGAGTAACAAGAAATTTTCAAATAACAAATGGTAGGCGGGTGGGCTTTTTTTTTTTTTTTTATAGAAATCACTACATCAAATCACCAACCTAGTCTAGTACGGTAATACTCTGAAATCTTATTATGAAAATCTTAAAGACAAGTTGCCAAAGTTACACAGACAAAAAAAATAAATTGAGAAAATCGGTTAACGGGTAAAAACACTGAAAAATAAGATTTTTGAAAATAAAAAAAATTAGGTAGGTATACATTGTACAGGGTTTGATTTTCAAAATTAGGGTCGGGCAGGTTACTCCAATACAACATATTTTTTTTTGGCATAACTGAGTAGACATTCTGTTTGAAGCGTGATGTTTTCTCCTTTTGGGCATTTGGCATTTGAAAATTAATAACGTACGCAGATTCTACAGACTAATCCTTCAGGACTTATCCTTTAGTTTTAGAATACTATGCAAATTTTGATATTTTGGGTGGATCAATGGTTAGTGCCTTTAAAGCAATATTGGCACATTTTTAAGAGCGCCCCGATCAATTTTCAAAATTTGGCTCTTTTGCACAATTACGTGGCAAGTGTCTAGGGAATATACCTGCTAACGCGAATGCTAAAAAATGGTATTTATAAAAATAAAGCGATTTTGTACTTAGACTTGGGATCCCAGATTGGACTTAACGGCAGAGCTGGAAATGCTACGTTGAGTCCGTCCATGATGAATAGTGCCACCTCGAGAAACCTCTAACTTGACTTGCCCGAACTATTAAAACAACTAAGGATGAAGCGTAGGAACTACATGAGCGTATTTCCCGGCTATTTCACATTGGAAGGCCATTTCCAGCAGCGTGAATTATTTCGGGATCCATCCCCGATAATAATTATTTTATAGTACAAACATTCCCTTCGTTGTGACACATAGAAATTTTCGAGCTTAACTATCCACAGGTATAGTTTAATAGCCAGTCCCATGCAACGTCCTCCTTTCTCTTTTTCTTCTCCCCTTTCCTTTCCATTTTTTTAAAAAAATTACCCCCCCCCCCCCCCTGTAAAAATCTCCATTTTTTGAAAAATGGGGGCGCCTTTAACAAAAAAATGTCAGGGCTCCAAAATAACCTAAGGTACTAATAGGGAAAGTGGCATTAGGGCCCTACCATGTGCATTGGTGCCCTAAAACATTTGCTATTCGTTAAAATGTTAATGCCTTGGTGCCCTTTTAAAATTGGGGCAACATTGCCTGGCCTGCCCTATTCTTATGGAGCCTGAAATGTGCTAATATTGTTTTAAGGGTGCTGATTAGTGTTTAGAATACTAATATCCCATAACCTTTCTAGTGAACCATATACAAACAGTCATGATTTGGTAGAATAAGAAATGCACCTTTAATTTCTGGCTATTCATATTGGAAGGACTTTTCAGGCATACACTGCCAGACTTGAACTATTTATCGGGAGCATTTAATTATAATTTCAACCTTAATGTGTGTCCTCAGCTTTGCTCCGTACAAACACTAGACACACAAGGACAGGTCTACATAGGATTGCATAGCAGCAAATCATATTTGTGGCCGCCAGCTATAGCTGGATGGAGGACCAGTTAGCAATCTGTTGTGTGTGATGTATGTTGTGTTCACTAAAATGTTAAGGTTTTTTTAAATTGACCTCAATTGAAAAGTTGAAGTCAGTTGCAACCAAACTTGTGTCATAGAGAGTTGGTGGAGTGCCAAATCGTGTCAAACGCATTTCAATACGGAAAAAACCCAAACTCGTAACTCTCTTACATGGCAAATTCATCCCATTGAAAAAGGTGTGGTACACGATTTGGCATCTCTATGTGCATAGTTGCACATGTGGTCTAGTGGATAAACCGCCCGACCCGCACCCCAAGGTGTGAGTTCGAGCCCACTGAGGCCAATGTGTTTCGCCCTTGAGTCAGGCGCTTTACCTCAATTCCCCTCCCTACCAGGTGTATAATGGGTACCGGCATTATTCAATGTTGGGAAGGTAACAGACTCGCTGTAGAGGAGGTGTAAGCCGATCCCCTACAGCAACATTATATGGTGGAGCTGGCCCAATCGCTTCGAAAGAGAATGGGCACTCCGTTTCCTTGTACACAGGTCCGTCCCCTTTACCTTTACCTTTTTAGTTGCACCACGGGATCCCTCATATGTTGATGAGGTCAAGGTCACGTGCCAAGGTCAAAGTTCATGTGAGGTCAACTTGAAAAATGGGCTAAAATGTAAAATTGACCTCAATTGAAAGTATGAAGTTCAATGAACCACTTGTGTCATAAGGTGCACCAAGGAATCCCTCATATGTTGATGAGGTCAAAGGGTCATATGCCAAGGTCAAAGGGCATAGAACGGCCCATAGCTTATATTCTTTGAATATAGCGAGCTCGTAAGCCGAGAACCGCGAAATTGTCTAGTTACTGTTTACTTTCTTTAATAGGAGTTAGCACTACTTGAATAGAAATATGGACAACAGTCGTTGTCGAATTCACTTTTTTGCAATGCCACTAATGATCTGAGCAAGAAATTAATTTGTCATTGTAGTTGTTTACACTTACCACTGAGTTTTGACAATTCACATTCAGAAAAATGAATTGCGTGTTGCTTGGTTATAGGCCGGAAGTGTATGAATCAGGCGTCTGTTATTGCTCCATTTCTTTGGGTGGTTTTTATTTTCATATCCCTTTTGTGCTTTTAACCATCATGAAAAGGCGCATTAGTAAAAGTAAATTATTATTTATTATTATTTGATGCGCGGTAAACTTGAAATCGATAAGACTTTCGTTTAACTCACAAGTTGGAATACACAATTTACGACTTCATTCTAACTTCATCTGATGATGATAAAGTCATCATTGAAATTCACTTAATTCTAATTACCTACCTGTACCTGTTAACGCTCATCACGGACATGAATTCCAGTTACGACCTACCGGTTGTTCCTAATAAATCGCCCCTGCCTGCTAATAATGCCCCCTAACAAATTTTGGATAAAACATTCAAGAAAATGAGTTAGCTTACCTAAATCACATGATTTAATGGCCAGACGGTCGTAATTCCCGTATCATAAATCGCTGTTGTCAGCAATTCTTGTGTTTCAACGGCACATCAAAACTTGGACCCCCCTTGTTGATTATAAATATCCCTGGGTTGAAATCCCCAGGCATGCACTGAGCACCCTTTATAAACTGGGTAAGGTATTTTTGGCGGGGATTTTGACTTTCCTTTTGCGTAATAAACTCCCCCACTTTTGAAAATGCCCACCCCCTGGGCGTTTTATTAGTGACCAATACGGTAAGTGAATTCGATGAGACTTTTATCTTGCCCGTGTACACAGCCTTAAAACACTAATTCTGACAATAATGTTGTACAAGATTGGAGATGGTCATTCATGCACGCCATTTCATCACACCTTATGATAGCTTTATCAACAACCCTCACCATAGGCATGACTGCTTGTGCCACTTGATTATGTGATGTGCCATGATGTTTTCATTCACAAAACCTCTTTTTTTCTTTTAAAATGTTATGTCGCCTCCTAGGCTTAAGGCAGGACACCACATAGGGATCACTTTGTCCCACTGTTGTCGGGTTGTTGATTTAATCTGTTGTGTTGTTGTAGTCTGTTGTTGTTGTAATGTCTGTTGTTGTTGTAGTCTGTTTGTTTGTTGTTGTAAGTCTCTTGCAATTATCGCATGTAAACAACCACTTATGGCGGCCAGCCATGTGGATATGTGTGTGCTTTTCAATACCCTGCTTCCATGGTGACATTATAAAACCATTGGTTGCGATCCAGGTAATTATCCTATTACAAATTCCTTTTGTGAAAAATAACGAGTTCAAGCTTTACCACAATTACCAATGTAACAGTGCTTGATTTAGAGGGGTTTACATATTCCTTGTAAATTTGCTCTGTGCATATAAAATTTTGCCTGTGCATGCATTTTTTACAATTTCTGTTCCCCCAGCTGGGCTTTAATGAAAAATTCCATGTTTTCCTATTCTAATATTTTGTTGTATTTCTGCCCCTTGCCCAGAAAGTTATGGGGTGTTTCCAAATAAACCACCCATCAGGCTGCAGAAATTCAGTGTCCAATTTTGATATAAAATTGGACGATTAAGCCCAAATTAATTGGTCGAGCATTGAGTTGCAAAAATTTGGCCGAGAAATGCAGTCGAGACCCAATATTTTAAAACCTCATAGCGAGACCATTAATTTGGCGTAAATCATCCATTTTAATCATTATCATGTTATTTTGGTCTGTATTTTCACACACTTCTTGGACCCTCAAAACATGATAATGAAATGTCGACTACTGATTTTATAAAACTTTGGACATAATTAATTTATAGGTATATTTCCATGTGGGATCAAATTGCAAAATTTAAAGTATTCTGAAAATTGTGGTATGAAATAATATTAACTGATTTTGAAATATGGCGGCGAGGGGGTTGCCTTGGGTGTGTGTCGGTGTGTTCCATTTTGATTAGGTTGTGTGTGTGTTCCATAACTTCCAATATTGGTTAGGCTTACTGTTTTTTTGTATCTCCTGTCCAAATGCTTGGGCCAATTGCCGCCATTATTTTTCTTAAAAATCTTCCGTCCTATACTCTCTACCAGCAGCATTCAAAATAAGGCGCATCCTTGCTCAAATACCCACAAAATGAGACGAGACACTTAAATGTTTCCCCTTAAAGACCAATCAGTGATTTGAACAATATTTGAAATTTGCAGGACTAGCTCAAAGTGAAGGATAATTCTGTAGAATTCTCAGAAGTTAACCTTTTCCAGCTGTAGACATTGACAGAAAAGGAAGAAACGGCAGTGTTCCAAGATAAAATTCTCCATTCAATTTCCGTGTTATAGGTGTCCTTTCGGACAGTAATGACTCCAATCTCCGATTCTGTCCCCTTATTAGGTTGCTTCTGGTCTTATCATAGCAGGGTATGTTATGAACCTTTACGTGTTTCATACATGCAAAAATCTGATTTTTTGATGATTTTTTCGCTTTGCTGATGTAGCAATCACTGGATAGTGTCTTTAGGGTCCTGTGGCCCCTAAAAAAGTTGATCAACTTCCAGATTCCCACTGCTATCCTGTTACGGGGCCCTTAAATTTGAAGACTTGTAAATTGTCCACGTTTAGAAATTTGACGTGTTGTCAGGTGGAACATACTACTTGTTAGGGTTATTTTATTTCTTCTACTGGTGAAACAAATTATAATGCTGATTTTGTTACTTTTATATTTTTAAAGAAATACTGTTTTCTCTATATTTTAGTATTGGAGGCAGCTATTTCCAGATGCACCTAGTGCTTCAAGTGATGCAGGAACTTCGGTGAGATTTATTTTTTGTTCCTATTTGTAAATATTAACAAAAATGTAAAGAGAGGTAGTCAATATATCCCATCCCATTAGCTGTACGTAATGATGGGTCCCAAAAACATTAGGAGTCTTCCATTCCAACTCATTGAGGTGGCTGCACCTTTTTCATTAATTTCCTTCATTTTTTTTGCCATAATGGTAGACCATTTTGATAATAAAAATACTGAAAGCTTGATTTACTGAAAACTGTAGTTGATAAAATTGCAAGGTTTGCACCCATACCTCAACTGTTTCTTGCCAATATTTGTTATAATATGAAACCTCAATCCTTGACAAATATATCTGAAACCAATGTTCCTGTCTTTTTTTATAATACTTGGACCGTAGGAACCCAAGCTGAGAAGAATCCAAGCCCGAGCCAGAACCAGCAACACGAAACCCGACCACACAACATGAAAACAAACCCCGCCCCCCCGATCCAAAAACAACATGAACCCCCGAGCCTCAGCTGCACCCGAACCGAATCTAGTGAAGAGTGATGTTTGGTGTAAGACATAGTTCCTGTTCACAATTCCTTTTTTCAGAAATAGTCATCAACATATCACTCGTATGAGTTCTCTCTGTTAATGTAATTGCTATGTATTTCTCTTGTGCTTGTCTTGGTTGTATGGCGGGAATGCTGGTTAGTTTTTTGATGCAGATGAAAGAATTATGACGGAGTATAAGATGTGCTATATTTTTCAATGCTACAACTTCATAAATTTGTCTGCAGTACTTCCGGCATTGGGCTACTTCATAGTTATCCTAATAAGGTCAATTGAAGGTAGCCGTTGTGTAGACTGTACAACCCCCGGTACTTTCCCACACTGGGGCACATGAATAGACGCAGTCCCCCCAGTAACTTTGCAGCTGCTGGCTCTGCGATAGTAGACCACAAATAGATGATGTTAGCACTTCATTTTGTTAAGCAAGACCGTCTCCCCAAAACAAGTTGCTGAACATGATGACCCCTGATAAGTATCGGTAATGTGCATCACTCTCAGATCACATGCAACTGTTGGATGCAGCACTTTCCGTGTTTACCTTTCATAATGTGGCGTCAACTGGGGCAAAGTGCTTGGAATGTACGCGAGGGCATAAGGACACTCGCATACCTTGTATTATGTTCCGAAAATTTCTTGTTTCATTGGGTTCATCATGAATTTGAACTGGACACTGTGTACAAACCCTCTAAAATAGAGCGAAAGTCCTAAAATGAGGGTGGGGAGGATGAATGGAAGGCTGAAACAGTGTGCATGCTTTAGCTGGAGCAGACACACAAGTTAATATTTTTTTTTTGTCATTTTCAGGATGCTTTTTAAGCCAAGGATAAACCATTACATTTGATTTTAGTTGAAAGTGCTGCTGCAACATGTTGGTCTGTGAGTTTGCTTTCAGCTTATTTTCGTCTAAATCTTTTGTGCTTATAAGTCCCCCAAAAGAGTCTTGATTTAGTCATGTATCAGGAGCCCACTCTCCCTGTGGTTCATTTGGAATTGAACCATGAATGCACCTCATCCTTCAGACGGGAATGCAAAGTTATTGGTCCCATGTGAATGTAGTCAGTTTTAAAAGGGTGTAAGTTGTTACCTATTGGTGTTTCAAGGTCCCATCCCAGTATTTCATGGATCACTTGAAATAACCTTCTTTTGATCAAATTGGCTGTCCTCTTTATCATGTGTACTAATGAAGAATATCATTGGTAGCCACATGGGCACGACGCAGAATACTGACATGGGGACAACAAGAAGAAAAATAGGGATGAGAGCGAGAGGAAAAAGACAAGAGGAAAAGAAAAGCGGAAGATAAATGGAAATGGGGATGACGTTAACGTTTGCTCCTCCCACACCGGGAGTTTGTTTTTACCTCCGGCATTCCTGGTATCCATTCATACGCCTGGGTGGGGACTGGGGGAGAGTTAAGTGATGTACAGTGTCCAGTCAAGGACACAACCAGGCAGGTCACACTGTGTAGAAATGCCCATATATGATATCGTATAGTAATATCGCCACCATTTTTTCGATAACTACCTAATTATTTATGCAGTAATACTTGACGCGGGGAGGAACGTAGCCTCACACCGCCATGTACGGCTGGCGACCAATAAGCTACAGATTTCATGGAGAAATGTGCCTTCACATCGCTTGTTCGAGTGTCCTATCCTGATTTATTTTTTAGGATCCTTGACCCAACATCTGCTTCATTCGGGTTTCAAATCCATAACCCTCTGAATCAAGAGTCGGTTGCTGTATCTCCTCGCCACACATGACAAGCTGAATAATCCTTGCCTATTGCTGTTCAAAATAAGAGTGCTTCCCCCAGAATTTACAGGAAATGACCAAATGAACCATTTTTTTTTGTTGGGGTGGGGGGGAGGGGTCGGATCAAAAATTGACTGGAATGAAACTCAGTGTGAATCCTTGTACTCCCTCTTGATCTATTCAGACATTCATTTGGTGTATATATCATGGGGCGTATACACAAATGTATTGGCTGACAATGCGCATCTAATGAATAGGTGCCATGGTTCTACTTGTGAGTAGCTGCTATGATGCTGCCACAAAAGAAGCTGGTTTGTGGTCATTTCTGCTGATCCATATGGTCTTGCCCTGTAAAGATATACCCTGGGACAAAAAGTTTGTGTATATTATGCTCCCTTACCATCACCCTACTTCTGATTCCAGCATAAAAAGGCAACTAATATTAGATTAAAAATCCTGTAAAAAGTGGAATAGTCCAGGCCATCTAGGGATGCAACTAAAAATTTTAAGTGAAGAACGTTTTTTTGAAATAATGACCAAAAAGTAGGCATTTTCAACATTTGTTGTTTCTGTAGAAGTATAGTCTTACAGAATATATGGAAGACTGCTACCAAAGTTGGTTGAAATTTGTTGCCAATAAATTCAACTGTAGTCATTTGATTTCATTCTTATTATTTGCTAAGTATTACACAACATGCCATGACCCCAAAATGGATAACAGTACAGCCATTTAATCAATCAGAAAATGAAAAAATCATCAAATATTTTGACTCTTACAGGGTGAATCAGATAGGGTTTTAAGTTAGATTGCTGACTCTAGCTAGTCTAACCTTTTTCAAGATGCTCTGCTACCTTCATTGGTCACACGTGTGAGGGGGGGTGGGGGGGGGGGGGGGGGGGGGGGGGGGGGGGGGGGGGGGGGGGGGGGTTTTTGGGGGGGGGGGGGGGGGGGGGGGGGGGGGGGGGGGGGGGGGGGGGGGGGGGGGGGGGGGGGGTTTCCAATAAATGCCCCAGGTCATATGGGGCAAAATAATGCAAGGAGTGGAGCATATCCCTTCCTAACAAAAGAAATAGCAATACCATGACAGAATTAATTTCTATCAAGCATCTAATTGAGTCTCCAATTTACTGGCTATGTTCCATGCTTGCACAAGCAAGTTAGATAAGTTCAACTCAGCAGAGCACCCTGTTCAATCTGAAAGCTTTTTCTTGCATTTCAAGAATTTGTTTGCCCTGAGTAGCACAACCACTGCACCTGATGACCACAATGGATATTTGTGGTTTTATACCTAGACTAGTAGCCCTGGATCTAGTGTTGTGCACACACAGACAACCAGGGAGCGTATCAATTTATTTGTTTATTTGATCTTGAAGGGTAGACCCTTCAATGCAAAGCACTGATTTCAAAATAATTGGAATAATGTCAATAATTGCAATACGTATGAAAAATAAATAGCAAGTTTGCTGTTTCTTAGCAGACAGCCTTGATCAAGGCCACAACTAGTCTTGTGCTGTCCGGCAGATTGTAACCTGCCCTCAAAATGCATTAACAAAATGCCTACTTTTTACTGCTTTCAAAGATGTAGGAATTCCTTCAAAATTTTTTAAAAATATTTTTATTCCAAAATTTGTGCCATATATTACTGGAATCAGGAGTTAGTAGAATCGTTCCCCATCTGAACCAAGACAGTTATTTTTCTTTCTCAAATCTTTATTTCTCTTACTAACAGAACTTGACATGGAAGGGGTGATAGAGGAGAGACTCAGATGAGCCTCAGCCAATGGGAGATGAAGACAAAGAAGTGAGTGAAGAGAATGGCTGATGAGCAATGAACAAGAGAGGTGAAGCCATGGCAGCCATGGATTGATGGTAATATGGATGAGGCAGTCAAGTTATTCACTGAAGCCTAGTAAGATAGATGATGAATCCCCACTCAAGCATGCTCTATGCCAAGAGAGACCAGGTGTTCATTTACACACCACACACAAACAACCACAACTTCTAGATCATACACTTTGCTGGATGATTGTAAATCATCTGATTGTGTACAAGACTGAACAAAGGATGCTTTGCTAAAAATTTACCATCAAAGAGCATGGACCCACTGAGCATTGCTAAATGAGGATGTAACACGGCACTGCCAAATGCAGTCATAGATTCATAACAATTATTTTCACCACTCTTATGTAATTTGAAGATAAGTCGAATCCTTTGGTTGCTTGAGAAACCATGACCCATAATACCAGCACAATCGCTTATTTTGACAACGTGTTGGTAAAGATTAAAATTTTGGAAGTCTATAGTATGTTCCTCGCACATCCCTATTTTGATGAAGATTAAATTCGCTTAATTTGGTTGAAGCAAAAAGTAGCTACTGATCAAGCAGTTGGTTTGTTTCGATTCAGTAGTGTTGTATGTGTGGTACACTTTATCAACCAGGCAACGTAATACGTAATGGTTGACATCATTTGGTATATTGTTCTGTTTAAAGGATGTTATTGTCACATATCTATAAGGCCATTGAAGAAAACAGAGATGCATTTTTACACATAAAAAAAACATTACTCAACCAACAGATAGGGACGTTAATAAAGAGGTTAAACGACATGGAGGCTAAAAAAGTGTTCCGTAACTTAATTCAACAAATGTGTATATACATGAAATCAAACTCGTAATCATTGATATTAAAACCACAAAGTCACAGACCCGTCAAACAGAGTGCATGCCGGGGAAACATGCATACGGTTGGCGTTAAAAAACTTGTGTTATTAAACGCCCATTTCCTGCATCTGCTGAATTAATATCGCGGTGACATTAATTATAAATCGTTTGTTACCCATAAAGGATGCTGATTTTGTTTAGGTCTTGATCATTTCAGGTGAGGGCTAATGTATATTAAAAGCTTTACAACAATGCAAAATACGATTTTTTGAAAAAATCTGAGGGCGCTTATTTTTCAACTGTGCCAGTGTCTCTTTAATGTTAGATGTTGTCGTTATTAGGTTGCTTTTGGGCTATATTTGCAGGAATATTTTAGGATACCTTACTGTTCAAACTGCCAAATCTGATCTTGATGATTTTTCAATTTTCTGATTTAGCAAATAACTGATAGTGCCTTAATCTAAGCCTGCCTTATTTCCATCAGTCTTCATGGCCGTATATGTGCCCTCTGTGCAAAGCGGTAAGTTGGGCAGGGGGTATATACACCCTTCCACATCAAGGATTAAAACCACTTTTGTTAAACCTGGAAATAAACATTTAAGCTTGGCACCAGTATTGGGATAGGAGTACCTACCACTATACATAACTACACCACCCTTGATTTTCATTATTGATTCTGATTCCATTAAATTTGGTATATCACACGATAGCTTAGAGTTTCCTTCTTGTCCATTGGTATCAAATTAATACCAATATTCACATTATGACATCCCTACTGACATTAAAGTTGAAAATTCTGGATAATTTGCAAATATGCTGGATCAAAAACATTTTTATAGCACTAAAAGGCTTTGTGTGTATATAAAATGAACTTTGCCATGAAAAGGGGATATTCCTAACTTATTGGTGAAAAAATGAATTTTCCCCCTTATTTCTATAAGTTCTGTTGGCAAATGGACATTTTGTGGACATGAAAAACACTCTTTGACATCATTGTTGATTGTAATGCTAGGCATGTTGGTACTTATTTTGGTATTAATGGAAAGATAAGGACCATAGCTATCTATTGGTACCAAATAAACTGTCGTGGGTGTGATATTCCTTGTGGTAGCTATAGTGTGAGTAATAAGTACTCTGGCCCTGGCGTACCGCGCGCATTGTTTGTCGCGTTGGGGAAATGTGCGTCTACGTGCAAAACCCATGGTGCTGTTTGGTGGGGAAGCGGGCGTACCTAGTAACATAGTAAACTTCGGCCAAGAAAATATTACTCCAACTATAGGCATGTTCAATGTTGGTACTTCTCCTGAAGGGAGTGGTTTCCCACAGGTCATCAATTTGGGATAACCCTGTACATTAGCTGTATCCCAGTGATGTTTGTTTTTTAATGAAAAGGAGCATAAAAGTCAATTGACAATTCCAGAAAGAAGGCACCCCCAATTTTTTAGAACCCAGGATTTTTGCATATTTTGAAGCTTACCAATGTATTAGATCCACCTGAATTGAATAAGCTGCTGTGTAATAATATGATGATTGAGTAGGTATTCACAACAGAAAATCAAAGCATGGTTTTCTATAGGGAAAGATTACGATAGCAGGCAAGTCAAAACAAGATTTAGTTTTCCTTTTGTACTGGTTTATTCCAATAAACCTTTGACAAACGTTCTCGGTAGGTGGTCTACACCGATCCAGGCAATTTGAGAGAAATGTGTATCCTAAAAAAACCTGCTCCGTCACTTTAAATAATTTGACACCCAAAAAGGGGTTTGGCAAGTGGAAAAAAATGGGAAAAGGTCCACTGGCCCACCCCACACCCCCACCCCCCCCCCCCAGAACGGTCGGCAACCACCCACCACTCCTTTCAGTAGACAAGAGTTAAAGATATCTAATAGATTAAACACGTTATGGTTGAAGGGCTCTCTCCACTTTGTAAATACAAATTAGAGTGATGGGCTCTCTAAAAAGTACATTGGAATTAGTGGAGAAGCGAGATGAATTTTGAAAAGAAAAGATAAAAATGTTTAATCATTGCCGGTGGTTGCTAAAAAATTACCTCATACCACCTTATGATGGAGATGTAAATGCATACTGTAGGCCTATATCATAATTTTACATAAAATGGATAAATCCCAACCCTAAATAAATTTAGCAAAACAACTAACTTCACCATGTAAAATAAAATTTTGGATTTTCCTTTTTTAAGAGGCATGTTATTGCAGTTTGTGAGGACCCCACAAAGAAAAAAGTCACCACAAGGCGTAAAACATCCCAGTAAGCAGTTTTCCAAAAACGAAATGCATGACACTGCTGCACAAACACACACACATGCATAACACACATGCACACTCACACATGCACAATCTTGCCACATTACACTCATGCGCTTACACACACGTTAATGCTCACACCACACGTTCATGCTCACACACCGTTATGCTCACACACACGTTCATGCTCACACACACGTTCATCTCACAAACACACAGTCGGTAAATACCCTGACTATGGAATGACATCACAATTTCTAAACTCTCATTCAAACATAAAAGTAAAACACATTGTACTACAGTAATACACTACTTTTATTAAAAATATTATTACATCTTGCAGGGGATTTTATTTATATTTCCAAGTAATTATATGGTTCATGGGTACTTCTTATCACATTAGCAGTAAGTCATACAAATTACCAATGTATTTTTTTTTAATATTATGCGCAGTACATGATGCTTATCGAGAAGATGTGGACTTGCAAGAATGGTGTGTTTTAATAGTTTTAAATATTCGTTTTAGAATGTTTCTTTAGGCTTGCAATAAGAAAAATATATTGCGTCATTTGTACAAAAAGGACAGGGCCAGTATTCAATTAGGTTATTGGATGTACTGCTTACTTAATATTTCCTTCTTAACCATGATAAGAAAATTTCTTAAATATATCTGAAATTCGGAATAAATTAAAAAACAAATAATGGAGATCTGTTTATAAAACAATGATCTTTAAATGGCAATTATGGGTATGTCAGTGCGTCAAAGATCCCCCCACCCCATTCACACCTCTTCTGCAGTTTTAAGATCCCCCAACCATGTTACAAGCAAATACAGATTTTGTATAGAATCAGAATCCCCCGATTATAATTTAGGCGCAATATGAGAATCTCATGAGAATGAAGTCAGCACGAGTCTACTGTAGTTTTGTAAGAGAGACAGAACTGACATATGGATGCTGGGTTCACATGGTCCCCCACTATGTACTACGGGGACAAATAACCATACTATATGTATGACAGGAACTCATTTCAACATTTTGTGATACTTTACCGGCAGTTGTGTTACATCAAGCCAAAGAAGCCGCATTGCTGCCATTCGTGACTGTGACCGAGCTATCAAACTCAACCCAGACTCTGCACAAGGCTACAGTGGCGCCGGCAAGGTCCACACGAATGTTGGGCCACTGAGAGCTTCGGCCCATGACTTACGGACAGCTTGCAAGTTAGACTATGATGAAACAGCCTATATGCTCAAGGTTGTGAACCTAGGGTACGTAAAAGAGATTGGGGTTTGACTTCCGTCGACCAATGCTGGGTAGGATGCGTTTTGTGTAAAGTCCTGAGTTTACCGTTTTACGGAAAACATGACTTTACCAATCTAGACCCCCCCCCCCCAGCCAGCTCATTAACGTTTCAAGATCATGAAAAAACAACCTGGCTATTGTAGTGCGAGTGTGTACATCACGTTCAAAAGGTCACACACCTGCAATGGTGCAGTTTGGGCGGATTTACATCATTCATTGCACCCAATTTCTTAACATAATTTTCACTTATACATCAGTTCTTTGCTAAAAAAACTAAGTGAATATGAGTTTAATAAAAAGAACAAATTTGGGCTATTTTCCTTGTAATTTTGTGGCATTTTCTGTGAAGTTGATTGTAAAGGGTATTCATTTTACCCCTATTCCCTCAGCTCATTCATCCCTGTATACATCGTGTATTATGCAAGGGTATCTATCAGTTCTTTCACATCATCAGTGGATGTAATAGTTATAAAAAGCGTTTCTCTGGAGATAATAGTTGAGTCTTTGGAGAAATTCTGGTACCGTGGAAGCAGAGCATCTTTTCTCATTGGATTGGTCTTCTATGAAGGTTTACTTGAACAAAAAAAGTTTTTTTTTTTTAGCGTGGTTGCCCCTTGTGAAGGGGGTGGAATCCAGGAGGGGAAATCTATACAGGGGTCCACACATGAAAAATGCTTGGATTGCTTAAAGGTAAACCAAGTGCCCGGCTTGTTACCAGGATAAAAAGGGTATAGTTTATAGTACTTACCAATATGGTATGAGATACGCAAATCTACACTTTAAAAAATGTTACGAGATATCAGAAAAACCATTTCATTATATTTTTGGGGAGCTCATTGTTATAATTGCCTGGCTGATTGGTATTGTAAGTTTAAAGGTGATGAGTAACCCATTTTTATTTTTTATATTTACTGATTGTTAGCCTATAATATATAGGCTATTTGTCCATCACGTAGCAATTAGAGTAGGAAACCCAATATTATTTCATAAACTGTCTCTCATGTCTTGTCCAATTCTTTGAAACTCGCAGGTAGCCATGTTAATGACATTTCTTGAAAGTTAAGTTGTGGATTTTTAAAATTCTGAGTCGGATGATTATGCGTTTGGGGCAGTTTGTTCGGCCTTAATGTGTTTTTGGCATGAATTGTGTTGGTAGGCAAATATTATGGTAGATTTGTCTGGTGTGTCCTATAATGTAGATGCATGCTGTGTGAAACTGAAAGCCATGGCCATTATCAATGCTGGCCTAGAGAGTCATTGCATTTGCAGCCTAGTCCTAATAACCAATTGGCAGTAAAATTATAAGGTGGCTTTGAATTCATGAACTTATTCAATGGCCAGTTTTTTTAGTTTTTTTTCATGTTTACGACATTAACATGTTTTCGTTCCATATATTTTAAGGTTGGTTCCCATTTGTAGCTCAAGAGTTACTAAATAGGTCTAAAGATCATATTTCCTAATATGTTGTCACATCTTACACAATTTTAAAAAAAACCCAAAAGAATGTGTCTTCATTTACTTTCCATGGCTTTTCAGCTCTCAGAGTCAAAAATCACAAAATACAGGGTTTTTTCATATTTTCGTTTTGAAATTTTTTTCTGGTGACCCCTACCTCCTATTTTAATTTTTCCTGCTATGATAATGAAAGCAGGTGTACTCTTTCATACTTTCCTTGCGGCGGGTATCATAGAACTACTTATAACTCAAAGATATGGCCATTTTTTCCCAAAAATGATGTTAAATCATTTTTTTGTTGGAAAAATGCCATATCTTGAGTTTTGTATTCTATGTTACCCGCGCAAGGACATTATAAAGAGTAACACCTGCTCTTTCTTAATCTGCAGAAAAAAATTAAATAGGAAGGTAGGGTTCACCAGAACAATATCAAAACGTAAAATATGAAATAACATGTATTTTGTGATTTTTGACATCTGAGCGCTGAAAAGCCTATGGAAATGTAACCTGACGCCACATTCTTTTTGGTTTAAAATTGTTAAGATGTGACAACATATTAGGAAATATGATCTTTAGATCTAATTAGTAACTCTTGAGTCTACACTGGGAATCCCCCCCCCCCAAAAATTAAAAAAAGCAAAAAATAACATTTATTTTTTCCTCATATTTTGTTCTTTTTCCTTTTACTATGTTTACGCCTTTTTTGACCAAAACAATCACCTGTCTGCCTGCAAAGGGCGGGTAATTCGCGTAATACCAATACGCATCTGTTCTATTCGGCGCGCGCGATGTAATGAGCGCATCATAAACGCCTTGATGCATCTATTCGATATGACCATACCCATGGTAACTTGTATGCAATTGTAAAAGGTTGCCCACGTGAGATGCTTTTTGCACAAATGGATTTTAATTTACACGATTTGAGCTCTCATAAACTGTTGAATTTGATCATAATATCCCGATGAAGCAATTTGACCTTGTGTGGTCAGATCAGGGGTGAAGAAAGACATTAACGCTTGTGTTTTGTAATAAGCTATATTTTGTATCGAAACAGGACAATATTTGGACAAAATGTCGATTTTCTCTGTGTTCACTTTCGGCGATAATTCGTGAATTTTCGGTTTCCCAGTTACTCGAAATCCATATCAGCACCCAGGTATAAATGAAATGCATCGATATAGAGCATATCAAATCTAGGGTCGTATTTTTATTTTTCATTTGGTCCAAATCGTGATTTATTTCAACCTTGAACAATCTTGGCGTTGTTCCAAATGAAACACTCGGTTTTTTAAATTTTTTTGGCAACATATTTGTAAATAGTGCAGAATTTGAAAAAAGGGGAATACCGACCCTAAACTATGACTCTGGAATACAAAACCGAACAAGCACTTTTTATCACATTTCATATTTCCTTTAGGGAACCCAAAAAGTGATTGAAAATCACCATTTTTTATGATTTTCTCAAAAATCTATAAAAAACTGTATATGATTTTTTTAAAAATGTTATATTTGGATTCCCTGAGTCATTTCCTTCTCAAATATGTTACTTTTATATATGTTGGAACACCAATTAGAAGATACGGCAAACACAGTTTCCTTTGAATTCCTGCCTTAACAGCCACCTTAAGGCCTTTCTTGATCATCTGGTATACCTTTCAGTAAACCATTTCACTAATTGGCATTGAAAGTTTTTACAGCCAATCCTGCAGTTTTGGGTACTTGCCCTTACTACAGCCCATGTCACACTCACTTCTAACCTCTGTACGAGGTAATATTTCACAATAAACTATTTTTTAACATCCTCTGTATTTCTAAATTTCAAGTAGGGCTTCTTCTTGATAACCATAAGTTAACTAACATATTATTAATTTAATTCATGTCTCCTTATAGAACTCAAGTCTTAAGTCATTTACCACAATCAGTTTCCCTACATTCCATGTGAAAATTCAAGGGCTGCAAAAATTGTTATTGTCTGGAAGAGGCATACAAGAACCAAAATGAATTGGTCTTAAAAAAAAGAGATCTGGCAAACGCTATTCGCCGACTAGTCTGGCGAATATCCCGCAAAGTACGCTATCGTCCTGGACTATCTGGCATAATACCGCAAAGTATATTCCCCGGACGGTTGATCATTTTCATTCTCTCAACTTTATCGTGCATAAATTATATTCAAGTCCATTCTCCTAACTTCCACAATCTCCGGACGTATCCGCAACCCACTTTTTCTTGCAACCCAGTTGTGCTCAGAATTTAGTAGCCCCTTGACGGATAAAGTACAGCATCTACGTTCACTTCATTCCGTCAAGGCTGCTGAATTCTGAGCAAAACTGGGTCAAAGTGGGGTCACAAAAAGTACCAACCCAAACAATTCGCACAGCCAAGATATATTCACTTTCTTGGAGGCGTTAGTGAAAACACAGCAAGCGAATGAAGCCGGAAAAACTTTCAAAATAGCGCCCGCATAAGTTTGTCGGGTAAATAGATTCACAACAGTAATCGCCAGACAAGTCCGGCGAATAGTCACTTCCTTAGGATACTTGCTAATTCCAAATTTAACATTTACCTTGCTCTAGAGAGAGTTGACCAGGCAAACTGAGGCAGCCCTTTAAGTACCTTGCTAGATGACATTTGTACGTGTTGATCCAGCCTATATTCAACTGACGTCCAACCAATCACCAGTGGCTTTATACTGCTATCTGGGAGCCACGGTTAATTGCCAACTGTGTTGTCCTCTTCTTGGGCAGGCTAACCAATATTGTGATTATGTAACCTTGTGGCTTGGCACATATTACTGAATGTGAACATGTTTATGTTTATATAACCTTATGGATAAAAGTCTTAAAACATATCTAGTATTATATGGGATGAAATTAGCCTAATGTGAAGTGCAGTGGTTTTAAAACGGTTGTATTTAGTCAAGGTACCTTGATGAATAAGGCGACCCGACGATAGAAACCCTGCTCTTAAAATTGCGAAGGAGTCTATTTCTATAGCGAAGGTCCTTTCATTAAATGTTTTCTATTATGACAAAATGATCTACGTCCTACTATTTATTTTGGAGTTTTAGTGTTTGGTGTGTAATGCCGTGGCATTTCGACAAGAATAACATCTTGCATGTTTGAAATGGCCTTAACAAAAACATTTTCTTTGATTGTGTCTCTGTGAAGACTGGCTTTTTTGATGGGAGTTTGTTAAAACGTTGCATGGATGATAAAGGGTGAGTACAATAGGAGAGTTATAAGAAGAAAATGACAGGCACGTGAGATTTATACTACGTTAAATGATTGAAAGCTTTTACCATGTATTGTGTTGATATTATTTAAGACGAAGTTTTAGGTACCATCTTTATTTGAACAGACAGGAAGGTGTAACCTACATTAAATTAAAGCGGGTTCAATTGGGGATCATTTTTAACACATTTTGCGCCCAAATTGGCGTTTTTCTATTTTCTTTATTTTGAAATGACAGGAAGTGTAACCTATGTTAAATTAAAGCTTATATTGGGGATCAGTTTTAACACATTTTGCGCCAATGGGCGTG
>JAMKCH010031597.1:0-22909 GCA_023653785.1 Ophioderma brevispina | reverse complement strand
CTCTTCCCTAATTGCATTACACAATGCCGATTATCCCAATTAATTCACTGTCACTCATTAGTAAAAGCATCACCAAACAAGGCCACGTCTCGGCGGGAGTACTCTTCATGTACGATGATCATTGGGGCCGCACAAAAGCGTCCCTCTGTTTACATATGGTGGCACTCTCAGTTGAAACAAGTCCATAGACCTGTGCGCAGAAAAGTATATCCCCTATGCGCAGTGGTTGTTTACATGTGGAGACAAAACAAAGAGATGAGTCGATTACAGCTAAATTCTGAGGTATTTCAGTCCAAAAAGTCGGAGATAGCAATTTGTCCTAAGTGGTTCCATTGATTCTAGTTTTTTCTCGACTTTTTGAACTTTTAAAAACTTGAATGTTTTGTAACACCATATTTCTTAAAATATGATATTTTGGAGACGAAATCTAACTTGAATTGGAAAGAAAAATGCCGTATCTAAACAATGACACCAACGCCGTGTGCCTGAAGTTGCCCGTTTTTTTTTTTAATTTTGTCCCGAAGTTGGGCCATATTTACCACATCATTGTAATGTTAGTTAGCAGTAGTGGTAAAAATTGTGCATTTTGTTATAAAAGCATCAAATTTGGCAGAGAGTTAGAGAATTAAATTTGAAAAACTAATTTGATCAAGACCCACCCTGGCACAGTCAAGTTAAAATGTCACCTAAGGTCATCAAAGGTCATTAGGTCAAAGTACATTAAAACACGCAGAATAAGGTTGCATAACTCTACATAACATTTTTCATGGATCTATTGTGACTCATTTCGACTTAATCAAAGGGGTCTTCTCATTAAAGGACACGAGGAGATTTCTGAGGATACAATTTTTAAATAATGTTGCACTTTGTTGTAGAATACCAAGCGAGACATTTGTAGGTTATTGAACAAAGAAAAAGAAACAAAAAGTAAGTTTTGAACTTGCCTGCTGTCCTGATCGGCTCCATAAACAACATACTTGGATATCTGTCCAGGCATGAGTAAGTGGCGTGGTCTAGTGGTTTAGCAAGCTGCCTCTGGAGCAAAGGGTCCACGGTTCTAATCTCAGTGGGACCACTTCCTGGAATTTAATTCGGAACCCCATTGGGATTTAATTGTATAACCATATTGATTAAAACCTGAATGCCACTTTCTCAATGGTTCATTGGAAATTGGGCAATGAACCGTGAAAGCCTTGCACTACCCATCCGGTGGGTGTTTCGTGTAGTGTGTCTGATGTTGCAATTTGGCGCTGTTTAAGCTGCGCCCTCCAAGTTGCAGGTTTTTTCTGTCCGCGAATTATTAAGTTGTCAAGTCTCTAGCAATTTGGGCTACAGGCCACGATTTGAGATTAAAAATAACCTTGTTATTATTATTATTATTATTATGACAGAAAATACAAAAATATATTCACATGAAGAATGGCTTTACGGTTATTCCCTCCAGGTTTGATTTAATATATTGGTAAAACATTTTTTGAAAAATGGCAGGGGCATATTTTGCTTGGTGGGGGAAATGTCCCTCTTATCTATATAAGCTTAATACATTAACATACCCATGAACATTTCATTGAAGAGATACATGGACATAGCTCACTGGGGATACATGTTCTGTTCCTTTGTTTGAAAATGCTACAATAAATCACATTTTAATCACCAAAAAGCCACAAAACGAACAATCTGATTATATATTTTATACTTGTACACTGTGATGGTCAACATTTTAAAGGGAAATCATAGTGCTGTGTCCATTGGTAGATTGGGGGCATGAATACCTAGATTTGGGTCATGAGAGGGTAGCAGGTCAAATAGGCCAGGTAGAACACCCACACAGCGGTCTCATTTTAAGGAATCTTGAATTTAGGACAGAAGCACTCAATTGAGTCCAATGGGATAGGTCATGCACAACCAAAAAATACAAAATCATTCTTTTCATGCTTAAAGATGTTGGTCTCAGCAAATTATCCCTATTGTATATGCTATTGCACAGATAACTATAAAACAAAATCTCAACTTGAATGCAAATTGCAGGGGTGATTAAACACATGTAGCTGTGTCTCTTGTAAGACTTTCATCATAATCAAATTTCAATAAAAGGTCACAAATGGTCACAATAGTGTAGGAAACTGTATCATTTGCATTATAACGGTTAATATACTCCTCTGCATTTCTTTGCGTCATGATTTATGAGTCTTTACAAACACATCAGGCTATAGAATTTGGGTCTACCCAGTATGAAAGGTCCTTATAAGGCCAAAAAAGAATTTGAGTTGTTCATTCACTTCAGTAATTGTGTACGGGAATCAAGGAAAAAACCCACCTCATACACACTATTAACATAAGTTGAACATTTTATATGTATAGTCCATTTCTCTTTTTGTTCGCCGCCCTAAGGCAGAAGAAACATAAGGTCACTTTGTCCCACGTGTTGTCGTTTTGTTGTTGTTTGATGTCCGTTTTGTTGTCTGTTTGTGAAAAAGGGTTAACATTTGCCTGTAATTATCTCAGATTTTGATGGATTTAAACAAATCTTGGGACACGGTGCAACATGCCACCCCCACTGTTGATAGGTCACGGTCACATGCCAAGGTTAAGGTCATGTGGAGGTCAGTTTTAAAATAACCTTGAAACACATGGTAAAATTTTTGTGGACCCACCCCCCTTTTTCCCCCCAACAATTTTTTGGGGAACAAAAAGTTGAAGTTCATTGGAACCAAACTTGAATCAGAGGTGCAACATGGGAATCCTCATTGTTGATGAGGTCAAATGCCACATGCCAAGGTCAAAGGTCATGTGATGGCAAGTGTGTTAAAGTAAGCTGAAAATGTAAATTGAACCTCATTTGAAAATTTGGTTCACTTGAACCAAACTTATAATCATAGGTGCAACATGGAATCCCTCATTTGCGATGAGGTCAAAGGTCACATATGCAAGGTCAAAGTTTAGTCCGTACATCACTACCGTCGACTGCAGCGACACATCGTCCGAGGACCGTGTAATTTTTGGCAAATCCACAGACATGCACGATGACGATCAGGACGCGGATTTGTACTCTGACGACACTCCGGGTCATCGCAGCCAGCGTGATAATCACTTTCGTTTTTGAATCCTCTTCCAAGCTTGTCTGAAACCCATGATGTTATTCCCAATTTTTTATCAATCACGGTTTCTCAAATCTCGCTTCATGCGATTTACATTGTTGACATATCTACTGTGAATGAACTGTTTTGGGAGGTATTACAGTATTTTAAAGCATGTCCATGGACCTTAACTAGGCTGAAATCATGCTCACAGTTTGATCCTAGCCAATTGGCCCCAAGTCCCTTGTTCTTCTGACATAGTTCTGTGATCAGAACAAAAAAGTGAAACAAAAAAACAACTGAATTTATGTGCCTTTTCGCATAAGTACAACTGTAATCAGACTCCAGTTGCAGATTCCAGATGAAGGTAGATGGCGATTAATCCCAGAATGCTTTGGCGTACCATTTGTTTGGTTATTGGCAATTTTGCACATTTTCATGCAACTTTCAGACTGCTGATCCACAATCTGTTACAGCCCAAGGCACGGCCATAGAGAGCATGGGCACAAGTCTTGTGACCACATTAATTTATTTGGAGAGGAAGATTTCTGGGTTTTTGGCCAAATGCCATACTGACCACTATTGACCACAAAATGTACACCCTATTGACCTTGGTTGATGGTTCTTCCCGATAAATTTTGGAGAATGACCATGTGTTCATCACTAAGTAGTATTTTGAAGCACCTTGAAGAAGAGCTTCCTAATACATGTACAATGACTATTTAGTCTGGAATCCAATCTAGATGTGTCGGCCTTCTCGCTGATCGCATTGAGTATTTGCGCAGAGTGTAGCATGCAACAACGAAAGTAGCAATTGACCCTTGCGGAATTGCCAATCGTGCAAGTATTTGGCCGTTGCTAATGGATCTTGTTACTAAGGTCAAGTGCAGCTGTGCAGCTAGCAGTCCGTGCAGCATTTTACGACACATCTCAGATTTTAATTCCAACATAATAGTTTGTTTGTAACGGCTAATAAAAGTAATAGTAATGATTGGATATAAGAGTATGGTCCAAAGCTCAAACATGACCAAAATTCACACGGTCCAAAGCATCAACATGACCAAAATTTACAAGGTCCAAAACATCAAACATGACCAAAATTTACAATAAAGTCACTGACCCTTAGACCTCCTAGATTATCCAATGCATGCTTACTCTAGCCTATTTGAACATAACGATAAACCAATCACCATGGTTATGTTACGACGTCAGTTTTTAAATCCCAAGGTTGTGATTTGGTAATATTTTAGTATTTGTTTTATATTCACCCTAACCTGTCCAGCAGCACTTATTTATGGTCATCCGATGAATTGGGAAAGTCCTTATGGCAGCCATTTTTGTGTGTGTTGTCCGGGTGTGGTGTCTGGTCTGTTTGTGTGTTTGTATATACTTTGGTTAAAAGTTGTCAAGCTTTAAGTACAGTGATGGATCAAGTCCATACTTTGTACACCTAAAATGGACCAACAAATGCCTACCCTATAACTGATATTGACCCTCCTTAATAAGAAGTGTACAATTAATATCATTTTACAATGTCATGCAAATATGCCTGTCTTGCAGTGTTTCAGTACGATTGAGCCCCCATCAATTTGGATTTAATCATGTACACTATTGTTAAAGCTTACCTGGACCTTTCTGGTCCATCGTCTTCTGAAGGAAATGTTGACTATAGACCGGCTATCTCACAAAGTGGGGAGATCTTTCTCCTGGGGATACTACCGTGGTATACCCTTGGAAAGAGGGGCTGGCAACTATGCACATGTGAATTCACAGTCACTGTAAATTGTAAGTAATTGTGAAAATATTAATCATCAGAAATTTTCCCTAATCCAAAACCCATATCAATCTCTCAGCTCCCAATCTCTCTCTCTCTCTCCTCTCTATCTATCTCTCTCTCTCTCCTCCTCTATCTCACACATTTATCTCTCACGTCAATCCGGATTGAATACGATACAGATTGAACTTTTGTCACGAAAATTTACGATGTTACTTTTTGGAGTTAAGGTCATTCAACCCAGATGAAAATTTATATAATTACATTGATCATCACTCTTTAATTATCATTTGAAATACCTACCTTCATAAATATCCTAAAGTTGTTCGTTTTTATATTAATAAAAAAGCAGTTTGTAGTTCCCTGTAAATCTGTAGTGTGGATCATAAGTGTCCTGAAACAGAGAATATTCAATTGCATCTTTTATGAAAATTATATGGGTGGTTGTGATGTGCAGACTGTTTGACCACATACCCACATGCCACCACCAGGTTTATGCATATAAAGCCAGAATTTGTTTCAGAGTTACCAAGGACTACTGTATTTGAGCAAAATATTGTCAGGTGCCATGAATATTAACGCTGTGATTTTCATGTGTCTCTAATACTTTTTCAATATTTTTTTCCACTAACAACATGAACTCTCAGCTGTCATGAATTTCATGAGCGTAAAATCCTGCAAAGGGTAATAAGGTGAGACATGTTTGATCTCTTATCAATAGACCTATTTGCACAATCCCCATAATGTATCCTGGGAAGTGCCCATTTCCATCCGGGAACTTTACCAGCCTCAAGTCAGCTAAAAACTTACAGTTAAGAACATAATCAACTACTAAGAAAACTTACCTTACTGTGACGTTCCAGCCGAACTGTAAATGTTGTGTAATCATCCGCAAGTTACAAATTATGGCACGGTTACGATCGAAAATGCCACCTTTTTTTTTTTTTTTTTTTTTTTTTTTTTTTTTAACTTATTGTTTTGATATTCTTCTACATTTTCTGTAAGATTAACTTCACATGAAAAGTACTTTGTATTGTAGTTTTAGCATTCTGACTGGCACACTAACGAACAATAGGATTTTTTGTAAGCATGAACTCTGGTAAAAGTTCCCGGAGGGAAATGGGCGCTTTACAGGATGCATTATGGGATCGTGCAAATGGTCTATCTTTCCCTGCACACAGTCCTCCATGTAGCCATGCATGCTATGTCACTAATATAACTCCATTGTTTGATGAGCCTACATTATGCATTATTTTCATTAATAATACTTATGCACTCAACTCTGTGCACCATTGTTCTAAATACTTTTGTAAGTGTAAATGGCAGGCAACTTAGTTTAAATATACAGCGGAGCACTTCCTGTAACTTCTATTCTCTGTGACTGTTTTCTTTTTCACTTAAAATAAATAACTGAATTGTTCAAACCAACCATGTCGATCAGGCTCACAATGCCACAGGCAAAATCGCCCTCATTTTTGCAATAGCTCATGAGAAATCTTGGCCTATGGTAAACTGTACACTAGTATGAGGTTTACTTTTGGGAGAATTTGCTTCAATTAGCCCCCTCCCCCCGGTAAGCCTAAAAATTGTTGACCTTTGCTGTCGATCAATACCTACTGTCTCTCGAGCCCATATGCTCTTTCTGTTATAACCCTCTCTTTACTTAGAGAATAAGGTTTTAATTTTGGGAACGGTACTCTCTTTACAACGAATTGAAACCAAGGCGATACATTATTTTGCCGAGTCTTCTCGCAAAGTAATGGTTCGCTGGTTTTCAGTAACGTCGTAAGTGTACCGGTTCCCAAAACAACATTTATTCTCATTCTTAAAACCAGCTTCTATAATTTTAGATCATCTATAACCAATTTCAGATACTTTATGGCTTAAATACCAAGAAGGACTGCCATCACCCGTGTCAAAAATTGAAAAACCCGTTGAACACAATTGCACCATACACAATGAGACCCAATGTGAGAACGTACAAAACGTGGTGTGACATGAACGCTTCAACCTCCAAAAACGTGAAACGCAACGCGTACTACCTGGTTCAATAACCAAAAGAATCGAACCCGGGCAGGCAATGAAATTGCTACATTTTTACATCTGTTTTAAGAATTGTCCAATCTCCTTCCCATAAACTTTATTTCTCCATCTCCAATTCCATTTTTTCTCCCATATACTTTACAAATACAAGGATGTGGTTTGCACTTATACCCAAAAAATCTTACTAACACTGTCCACCACTGCACAATTTTTCACCAATCTACTGCGCGAATACAACATACAAACCCAAACATTTATCCAAATTAAAGTCACATTATCAATTAGTTTTTAAACTTGTTAGGTTCTAAATGAATTTTCATTTATTTTTCATGCATTCATAATCTGCTAACCTCTATCTAGGCACTTTACTTCGATAGAACATTTGTTACACATATTCCTTTGTACCTCTTGCAAGACCATAGATTGCTGTATTTGCACATATTTTTTTTATAAGAAATCATTTAATTTGATTTTTTAGTTGGGTCATTTGGAGGCATTCTGTGCCCGTAGATATCAGATCAATCATGTTCCATGGTTTGCCTTCTATGAAGGTTAATGAACAAATTTAGCGAGGTTTGCCCCTCGTGAAAGTGTGGGCGTAATCCAGGAGGGGGAAAATATACGCAATCAACACAAGGGGTCCAAAATTGAAAAGTTGGTGTGCTTGGACTGCTGTAAAAAGGTGCCAAAAGTTCAGCTTGTTACAAGGATTAAAAAAAGGTATAGTTGTAATCCTTTGCACTTATTTAGTGAGAATATAACCAAAAATTGTCAAATGTCAAAGTGTCATCACAAAAGGTTAAATCTAAATAATGCTCCGATCTAAAAAAAATGGGCTCAAATTGGGTTCATCGTTCCTCCAAGACTGCAACAAAAACATTTGCACCATCACATATTGTTAAAATTCGGAGATCAATAGAGGTCAATGGGGTTTTACCTTGTTTGTCATTTATCTCGATAATCAAATACAAATGCGTTGTCACTACTTTTGCTGCAATCGCTGTAGAAAGGTTTAACAATTTGAGACCATTTTTAAAGAATGGTGCAATATTAAGATTTAACCTTGGTGATGACTTTGACATTTGACGAATTTTGTCTATTCTCGGTAACCATACCTTGTATGTTACAACTATACCTTTTTTTAATCCTTGTAACAAGAAGAACACTTTGGTTACCTTTTTACAGTCAACTTAGCATTTTAAGTTTTGACCCCTGTATTATGAATTTCCCCCCCCCCCCTCCTGGATTCCGCCACACTTTCTCGAGGGGCACCCCCTCTAAAATTTGTTCATTAACTTCATAGAGACAAATCCACGAAAATGATGCTCTTCGCTCACGGTCCCACGGAATTGCCCCACATACCCAACTTAAATAATGGCATAATTCATTATATGCTTTATTCTGTTTACTCTTTATCATAATTGTAAATAACGCACTGATACAGATTAGGTGCAAGGGTATAATCTAATATACCAAACACATTATTCCCTATTATTTAATATATCTAAACATTGTACTTCGTTTTGTTTTGATTTTTTTCCATTGCATCCTATATCATTTTCATTGTGGATATTTAATCAATGCTCCACAAAACACATATTTTTTTTTGTATGACCTATAGCTGGGACCGGACATCTGGGAGTTTCAACAAAATCTGCATGGCAACGGCATGGCTAAAGTGCGTAATCGAGCGCGTTGCACGCATAGTGTCATACGATTGTGCAGTGAAGTTAAAGACACAATTTGCGCAGTTTGTTTTCACCGCAGCGGGATTCCCCTTTGTTTTCACACCGCGATATGCACGTCAGTCCGCTCTCCCCATACTTTCTGAGGACTCAAAGGAACGGTCATTGCTAAAACTAAACATGGAATAAAATCACATTATTATACTTGTGAGGACCCCAATTGTTTTTCCTTCTGGAGACCGGTGTTCAAAAGACTTTCCTTCGTGTTTTTTGTCCTTGAAGTATATGTCATACAAATACACACACACCATGCCCACATGCATGGCACCCACTTATGCGTCACATAAAACCAAAGTTTTCTCCTGCAAATGGGGGTTTAAATCGGACAAACCTTTTTTGCACTAACGCCAGGCTTTTCATTAAGGCAATGTGACATAAGCCAAAATCTGAAAAAAAGTGTCCTCCTTGTTTGTTACAATCAGCACCGTAGCCCCCCCCCCAAAATCAATCTGCAAAAGGTCCGCTTTATCATGCTAAGGTTGCCACTTTTTTGCCTCCAACACCGGCCCGAGCTATTTCCAGAAAGTAATGGTTTTTACCATATAATTAATGTTCAAATTGTCAAAATTGCATTGATTCTGGGGATTTCACCCCTGGACCCCCAGCAGGGGCCCGAAAGCGTTCCCCTTCCCCACCCCTGCCCCCCAACCTTATTTCTCTTGCTTCACGCTTGAAAGGTCCACTTCAGGAAAATTTCCCCATCCCCAAATAAAATCTTCCTACGCGCCTAGTTCACTCTCAGAGAACTAGAAGCTGCTTTTCAGGACCAGGAGTCATAATATTATTACCAATGCTAATAAACAACAAATAAACCAATGTTCATAACACTTATTCGGGCTTGTCTGAAGTCACTCTGCCTCTCACCAAGACCCGGGCGACATTGTAGGGAAAAGAACAGTGCGTAGGTCCATTTTTGTTTATGTCCACCTGGCACAAAAAAGTCAGAGAATATTGTCAAAATGCCCGGCACCCAGCTAATAAAAAAGCATGGACTTAACTATCAAAACAATTATTTCAGTGAATTGTTTCAAAAGAAATGCATGTACTTCTTGCTTGAGCATGTTGTATTTTGTTTAAAATTAAAATTAATCATAGAGTTTTTTTTTACTTTTTTTATATTTTGCATAATGACACTGCATATTAACAAGCAATCAAAATTTGAGAGGGCTACATTCTGCGAAGAGGATAAGCCTAACGGACATTAAAACTTCCCGTTACTGCACATTTGCATGTCAGAGGAATGGGAGTCCCAAGAAATCTTGAAAACGAGGTTGCTGTAGTCTCCATGCCGTGAATTTAGACCGCTACATGATTAATTTGATTTTTCCTGTCTTTTACCACATTAATCCTTTTAATGAGGCAGATTATATGTTGTTATTTTTTTTTATTGCTATAAACGTGTGACAGGATATGAAGGACCAATAGCACACAAAACTAACTAGCAAGGATTTTTGTGGTAACAGCAGGGTCCATAGCATTGGAAGTACCTACAGCAACTTTATAGAGGTTTCAAGTAATTTAGGACTCCTTGATCAGCATGATATGATCATAAATCTGAATGCCGATTTACGTATGAGTGATTATCAAATAATCTGAAAGTCATTCAAAATTCGTTTCTTTACCGCGTATGTGATTTTTATTGTCGTCTATTTGGTTTTGGGACCTGCATGGATTTTTGCCCATGCATTGGATTTTTGGCATAGCAACCAGTGTTTTGAGGACCTATGTGATCAGCGAGGGATGAATGGGATATCTACGTAGAAATTAATTAATCCACTCTACAGACTAATCAATTATGAACTCTAAATAGGCATGTGAATAGAACCTGATTGAGGTCCTGTACTGAATACATTTTGGACAGGTGGAATCTGAATGATTCATTTGCATTAACTTTAAAATTCATTAATCCACTCTACAGACTAAACCCAATAGTCAATGAACTTCTACTGTGGCAGGGTGATAAATGGGACTCAGGTCATTGCCTGTATCCTTTTTGGCTAGTTATGAATATTATGAGCTCATTTGCCTATTTTCAATAAATTGTGATTAAACCACATTGTGGATGGCCATCGTAATTACACACTGCATAATGTGTTTTCTTTTTCTTTTTTAATTTTGGAAGAAAGTCCTCCCACTTGTCTCATTTTTGAAGAGCCTGTTGACAAGAAACAAATTCCTTTTTATGGGCCTCACATATAACTAGTCTATTTCTAAATGTAATATATGTTACCAAGTTAGTTTCTGATGAAATTTCTCATTTTGATTGGAAAATGAAATTTGCATACTGTAATTGTGGTGTTTAATAATCATAAAACACGGAATGAAATGGACTAATGTAAGTGAATACTTGTAACTAAAACTTCCCCTTTTTTTCTTTTCTTCTGCCCTGGTACTACAGATCCCCCGCCTAATACAAAGGGTAAGTCAAACATTATATTCTCTCCCATCAGTATGTGCTGTTTAAAAGAAGTAGCTGATTCATCATGTAAGCTCCCCCCTATCGCCTGAATGTTTACAGTTCCCAAAATTGTAAAAATTAATATAATAAATAATAACCAGTTTTTATATCGCACTATCCTGGTAACATGCTCAAGTGCTGTTGCAATTATTGTTACGCCGCCTTCAAGAAATCGTCAAAATCATTTTGCTTCATCAAGGTGGCTGCTCGAAGACATGCCTTACAAGCGCCAATCCTACAGCAATTAGATTGTAATATTCCCCATAGCATCTACCCAGATTTCGCTTGGGTCTACGAGGCACTTGAGATTAAGTATCTTGCCCCGGGACACAAACACAATTTTAACGGTCTAATGATCAATTAATCCTGCACTTTTTTTCCACTGGACCGACACATGCTCTAAATGTTATGAAACCATTGACACGGTAACGGCTAAAACAGGCCAGACTAGCGCTCCTCGGTGATACCACGTAGCTCGTCATTCCTCGCTCTCGGAAGCGAGCTGGCGACTATTCTTTTGCTGTCGGCGCTCCCATGCTCTGGAATGAGCTAACCTGTAAGCTGTGGGAGGCAGTTTTTGGTGGCCCGTTTTCAACGTTTGCTGAAGACTTATTTCTCCAGTGTTGATTTACGTTGCCGGTTCTGTTTTCTCCATTGTCTGATGTTGCAATATTTTTGCCTTTCTTTGTTATACTCTTTCGATCTAAAGTTTGGGGGTGACGTCACTCAGCGTGTTAGGTTTTGCACCCGGAAACGCACGCGTCGGACCTTGGAATTGCAGCATTTATGCGCGCAAACAAATTGCGGCGCAATCCAAACGCTAGAGCACTGCAAAGTCGCGTCATGACATCAAAGTATAGGCACTGTGATCTTGTGTATAGCGCCAAGATAAATTCTATTTATTATTATTTATTATATTCAATCTTATCATGCTTTCAGCTTATCCCCGTTTTTGTCGTCCTTATCTTCTTGGTGCTACTCTTACATAAGAGTGATATAAAGTGACGGAACTGACTGTTGCTAAAATTACCATCATAAATAAAAATAAACACCGGTATTTGTTAATTAATTTATCCTTAGCTGCCAGCCCAAAAATATGTGCAGATCTGCCACAAAATTCCCTTAAAGGTCATGATCCATACAGAACTGGGTTCATGTATGGGTAACTGCTTTGAATAGAAGAATCAAACTGGTGTTCTGTACCAGATTGCTATCCAAGTATGGTGCCATACAGTGTTGCCAACAAAAAATTCAGTTATGCACGGCACCATGGAGCAAAAATGAGCCAATTTTTACCTTAACAGATTTGCCTCTCACGATCCAAAGGGACCAGACCGCTTTAAAACTCAATATTGTAATCAAATGTTTTGGTGAATGTTCATGTGGGGGATGAAATATAAAAAAATGGACCTGATCAGGCCATCCACCTTTAACCCCTGAGTCCAACCCGGCCAATTTTATTGGTTTGACATTGTGGTTTTAATATGTTATATTTAGCCAATCACAGAAAGGTAATAACAACTTAAAAGGTTTTATACAGAGATTGGATTTTGATTGGTACTCAGAGGTTAGATCATGTTATATCATTAATGAGCCATTCAGAGATACTATAAGAAAGGTGGTACCCCCAGGGGTTAAATGTCTGTTATCACGAAAGGTGTTGTGATAACAACCTCATGGTCAGATTTTCAAAGAAAAAACGTTCTCTTTTTTTGTTTGATATTAAAACACAGCCTCCACCATTTGGTACTAAACACCGATATTATGGTCATTATTTGTGGCAGTATGAAATATGCATGGCAAAGAGTCACTTCAAATTTGTTATTTTTGTTTATTCACATTACTGCATTATACAACAAGGGCATTTGAATATGGGCCAAAGAAAATGGGTATGATGTCGCTGATATTGATTTTGAGAAATGGAGTAAAAAAGTTGGTAATTCTTACCTAGCTAGTAGGGTTTTTCATTGTTTAGGAAGTCAAAATTTATCAATCCCTATGGAACGTGTGTTGTCCAAATGTAAGTTTTTCAATCAAAGAGCACGATTTTGAATGGGAAGTAGCTTAAATCAAACACTAAAATTGAACACTACAGACATCCGACTTTGTTTCACTTGACCATGTCACATATGTCCAACATTATTCAACACCAGCACATTTCAATACCACAGCCTCGTGCTTACATGACCTAGTAGGAGCAGAATTTCATAGGGGGCTATTTCAGGCTTTTGGTTCACCCTCCACTACAAAAAAGGTTAACACCATTGGTAGTTTGTATGGCCCCTCTGCTGGGTAGTTAGTACTCTCAATTCTGGTGTCACGTTTCAATAGGGCCAAGTGTAAGGTTACATCGGGCGGTAAAAAAATTAAAATTTCCCAATCACATGGAAAGTAATGCCATATATTGCTCCCATGTCCTCTAGGGATTTCAAAATGTAAGTTTGTACCATTACGACCATTGGCTTTAGAGTACAAATGACGAAAATGACCAAAAATGGTTAAATAAGTATATTAAGGTGCTTGTTCCGATTTATGTCTATGGTGTTCCTCTACTGATGAGAGCCCAGGCACTTGCACATACAACCCCATCAAGTACGTGGGAAACAAAACTTGCGGTTTTTGATAGTAGACGCAATAATACATTTTGCAAAGCCATATTCAATACTGTGCTACTATGGTGGTTAACCCACTAAAACGGCCGTTTTTTTGTTTATATATGGGGAGTGAAATGGTTTTGAGAAGCCTCAAATTTCAGGACGAACATGAGAAAAAATACGGGCTTCATATGATATCAAAATCGATAACTACTTCCGGGGGTAAATCAGGGGGGTCCAAGACGATCGTGAACACGCACCTGTTAATTTGTACAGAGGTCAACATTAAAAATCCTTGATATATTTTAATGTTTAACACATTATTGCCTCTGAGGAACAACTGAGGAAAATGGACTCCCAAAAAGCTAGTTTGGTTATTGCTAAATATTGTGATGTGGATAAAGCAAAATGACGGAAGTCGCAAATATTGATTTTGAGATAAGCCAAAACAAAGAGAAAATGTCTTTTTGATTGCTATTGGATTTGCCACCTTAACTGATTATATGTTGGAATTCTTGGTCAATTTCAATGGGGGTTCAGCAAAATGTAGCATTTTTACTGGTGCATACAGCTACATGGAAAAGTAAAAAATTGAATCTGACCGACTTCAGACTCATTTTGCTTGGATCGATCACATTATTACCAAGATAAAGGTAAAAGAGGGTCAATGCCAATTGGATTATGTTGCCCCATGATCCTATTTTGTCACATAGCCTGGTAACTAAGCAGTGCAGATGCTACAAACTATTCCTTATTTTGACACATTAAACTAGGATTACCATTGGTTTCATTTTTTTACCAAAATGGGGCAACTTCAGATTTTGACCCCTGTTGGAGCGTGACTTCTTTTTTTACACAATTTTAGGCATTACTCATTAACTCCAAAACCAATGGTCATAGATGTGGTACAAACCTATTATACATTTTGGATGGACCAATATGGCATACATTTCAACATGTGGAGCATTTTTAAGTTTGACCCCTGTTGTAAACTTAAATTGGCCATATTGAAAAGTGATCCACATTTTAGAGTACTCTATCTAGAGTTTTGATATTAGAGGGTGCGCACTAACACCAAAGTGTTTAAAACTTTTTGTTACTGTGGGATGAACGATGATGTTTGACCAGGTTCATGCTCTGCCCTAAAAGAATGGAAGGATTTTGTCTCTTCCTGACCATTAGCCATGTTGTAGTCTTCTGCAAAAAAATAAGGAAATTGTATTTTATGTGTGTAACAAAGAATCAAAGACACAGTAGCCTATGGAACATTGTAACACAAGCATTTGCTCAGCGCATGTGTGAGTAGTAGTGCTTGTAAAAATTTCCAGTATGCACTTCTCGCTTACGAGAGTAAAAGCAAATTGTCAGTTGATGCAGCATCACACAAGGCTCGATAGCCCATGTCTAGTGAATACGGAACCACAGAAGGGTCGCAGAAACAGCTCGTCATAGCCCTGTTTGCCATGTTGCCATTTGGTCAGGTTTCATAATTCAAATTTGGAAATTTATAGAAATAACCAATCTGCTTGCATTCTGCATGTAAAAATGGCAACATTTCAGTGCACCTTTCCATGCAGAAAGTACAAACATGGGCATTTTTGCATTCTGGAATGCATGGCATGACTTTGCACAAGAAAAATAGTAATCCAATTTCCATTGGTAGAGATTCATCAAAATTGGTGCATTTCAGCAGGCATTTCTGGGTGGAAATGTTTGTCTCTCTACTGTTTGAGATGCATTAAAAATGGTACATTTCTGAAGGACAGTCTCATAAAGACAATATTGTTTCCAGTGCTAATGCATTTCAGATCATGGATATAGCCTTTTGGTAGTTAAACTAATGTTAAAGGTGCTTGTTCGATTTATATTTATCGTGTTCTCTTCTTGATCTGAGAGCCTGATACATACGCCCCAGCAAGTACCGGGGAGGAGGAAACAAACTTGCATTTTTTATGGTTAGAAGCTATAATGCATATATTGCAAAAAGCCATATCCAATTTGTGGCATTATTGATGTGAAACATTAATTCTGCGAGTTTTTTTTTTGTTCTTGGGAATGAAATGGCTTTGAGGGCTCAAATTTAGGGACGACAAGCCCCCGAGAAAAATACGGCCTTCCTTTCATTTGCGATATCAAAATCAATACTTATTTCGGGGGTAAATCTTTTTGGGTGGTCCCAAAGACGATCGGAACGCACACCTTTAAATGACTCAACTTACATGCCTCATATATGTATATCTATCTTTATTGTCACCGATATGCAGCTAACTAAAGTGTACACAACACTACATTGCTTAAATATGTTTCCTTAATATGGACTGCATGTTAGATGCTTTATTTCAGTTCCAATTTTACATTTCATTGTTTTGAAAGTAATGACAACCATGGCTCAACCTTCAACCTCAAATCTACTGCCAAAACCACCACAAGTACGTAGTTATTCAGGGAAACACTGTATCGTTATGATATGGTGATATTGCAATCAGTAAATTCCAATTGACAGAAGATATTAGGCAAAAAAAAAAACAAGTTTGTTCTCAAGAAGAAAGAAATTGAAAAATTTGCAATGCGAAAATGCATTTTTGTTCAGAAAATGCTAAGAAAATGCATTTTTTATTGCATTTTTTGACCCCACTCTTTCTCAATTTTTTGGGCTGCTTCGCGGCCGCGAACCGCCCCCGCCCGCAATTTTCATTTTTATCTGAAAATTAACAAAGGGTAAGTGAGCAAAAACATAAAATAAAAAATAATGCACTAAAAGACCACTGTTAAGCCAAAATGCAAACGTCTTTTGAGACAAAACTTGTTTTTTCTTGCGCGCGTATCAAATCAAAATAAAAGCTTAATGCTTATGGGGGAAGAGTGTGGAGGATGTAATGGGGATTAACCAAATTAAACTGGAAGGAGCTTTTCTATGGCTCCACCTTGCCACTCTAGGAAAAAGAAACCAAACTGAAGAGATTGCAAAGAAAAGAAAAACAAAGGTATCGTGTACAAAAAAAAAACAAGACTAAGAAGGGAGATACAAACTAAGTCCAGAACAGGCAAAACTTGAGAAAGAAGTTGGCTATTGCATGTAGAGCATGGCAATATCTTTTGAAAGAGCTATCTGGTAAAATGGGCTCTACACACGTATAAAATATACAGCTAATATTTATCGGCGATATAAGACGACTCGGGTATTAAGCCGCAGGGCTAACAATCGGCTTAGTAAGATTCAGAACTTAACGTATAAGCCGCAACGCCAGATAAGCCGCACCAGCGACGGCGACTTTAGTATCGTTGTATAACGTAATAGAGAGAGAAACCAACGCATCATCAGTTTATAAGCATATATTTATAGGTCAGGATATGCGGCAGTTGCGTCATTGTATATGTTATAAATAGTTTTATAAATATATTCAATGAAATAAAAATCCATGGAAGCAAAGTTAAGAAGACGGACGAACTATTCCCATTTTCAACTCTTGTTACGTATTATTTAGGTATGTTGCACATGCAGTGGCTATATTTTGTTACAGCATCGATAGCGTCATAATAAATTGTAGAAGAGACTAATATTGGTTGTCGGCACCCTTTGACTAGTCACTAGCCTCATGGACGCTACGCGCGGGAAAGCGTTTACTACCAAGGAAGAAGGGGCATGTTGGATTCGTACCAAGAAATAGCGCGTCCCGAAGGACTACGTCATGATACGGGAACCACTCCGACAATACCATTCTCAGCATCATCATATCTAATTTAATTTTCCCTAATTTCGCAAATCTGTTTCTGTATTAAGTTCATTGCTGTTACTTTATCTCTATTATTCATGTGCGTTTTAAATACTTGCTCCTTTTATTAAGAAGGAAGTAATATTGTTTGTCGGCGGCACTTTGACTAGTTAGTAGCCACTACCTCCATGTAGCTACGCGTGCGAGAAAGCGATTTACTACCAAGGCAAGACGGTGCCGTTTGATTCGTACCACAGCAGAACCTAGCGCAGTCCCGAAGGGACTAAGTCCTGGATAGGGCACCCACTCGACAATACCCTATCAGCATAATCAGAACTAATTAAATTCGCAAAGTTCATTGTTGTTAATTTTTATCTCACAGCATTATGTTTATCTAAACATTTATCTATATTAAAAGTAATACACACAGGCACACCACGAAATAGTAACAAGGAGTTGAGAGATTGGGGATATTGGGCATTTTTATTTTTCATGCGTAGGACACGGAACTGATTAAAAGGAAGAAAAACAACAACAACAACACAGGACAAAGTATCTCTTTGTATTATTGTAGTCTGAAAGGATGTTTGTTCTGGCAATGTTGTACTTTATCAGTAGGAACTTGAAGCGGTCGTTGACAAAAAGTTTCATGACGGGCCTCTTCATCTGCCGGATGCACATGAAACCTATGTTACAACGGCGTTGCGCTGTCCCCAAAATCTCAGCGAGTGGAAAATGAGTTGGTTTTGGCTGAGGAGAAAGCACAATCCAACTCCAGATAGTCAGATTGGCCAAAATTTAAGCTTATATAACGTAATAACTGAAACGAATAAATTGATAGAGTAACCCAATAATAAAAAAAAATTGAGGAATTAGTAAACTAATAAATGGTAGAGAAAAAATTGGAATTACAAAAAACTTATTAATAAAATGATAGTGAGTTCGGTATAGGCCGTTAAGAAAATGCAAGTGCTTAAAGGTTTTAGTGTTGAGTGCCAATAGTCGATACGTTCAATACGTACACGTGCGGAAAAAAATTGAAACATGTTAACAATTGTCTCTTTTCGTTAGAAACTTAGCAGGCAAAATGTTTCTTAATATAATTTAGGAGAGGAAACAAAATAGTATCAGGAGATTGTAAGGGATAGTCAAAAACAAAACAAAGATCACGGGGATAATACCTGGTCTCTGGTCCCCACCACGCCTCTGACCGAGGCCCGACGTTTGGTTTAAACTGTACCTTGATTCACCGCTGGATCAGACTGTGTAAATGCCACGAAATCAGCATTCACTTTCTCGCCCGAAAAACTAATACTTAAAACTTTTACTCTTTGTGTTTTAAAACAAAATTGAGGAAGAGACAAAAAAGATAAACAGAAAAATTTAAACGAAACAAACTAGAGACATTGTTGTGCTCAAGAGCACAGACTTAGTCGTGGATTTTGAGCATTTGGTAAATTTGACCTGAACCCTACAACCCTTGGTCACATAACAGGGTCACTGTAGAATTTTATTTCTATATTCATTCCTCCCTACAAGTTGGTTATGGTATTTGCAATGGGCAATTTGATATTTGGCTATTTTTGACCTTGACCCTCTTAAAACGATGGGTCACAGGGAGCGGGCGGTCAACAGTGGATCTTTTTCAAAATTATCGTGCCATCACGATGGCATAATAATAGATTAGTCAGTTAAGCTTCTTTCAGATTTGACATATAGATGACCCATTTGACCTTTTGCCCATGTGTGAGCACGGATAATAGAGCTTTATCACAGTGGTTTCTGTGACCAAATATAACATTTGATACCCTAATTTGGTTTTGTGAGTTATAGCGTTTTTGCATCATAATTAGCTCATTTGCATCATACTTCGATGAGCCCTTGGAACAATATTCTGTCATTGATTTCGTCTACTCTTTATCCGAAACTTTTGCACAGACATCGCCTACCAAGTCTTAGAGTTTTTTGAGATATAGCATTTTTGCAATTAATTAGGTATGGCCGCATTTGCTGTTAATGCACGCGATCGTTTATCTGTGAATCTATATGACGGGATGGTTAAGGATTCTTGCTGAACATATTGGAAGCTATACTTGGTTTCTGATTGTAGGACAAGTAGGCTTTAAAGCTTTTTAACAAAATGCGTCGTAACTTCCGGTTACGTTGACCTTTGGACTTAGAGCCCGACATTCTGAGGTAACCTATATGAGCGTGGGTCAGTGGTTCTGTCTGACCACTTTGGTTTGATATGGGGCAAATCGTTTGGTACTAGTAGTAATTTTAAGGAGCATTGGAAACGAATATGAATCAGAAGAAGTCAGAAGAAGACTGCGACTAGAGGGGGCAAATGTGCTCGAAGAGCACGAACCTAGCCGGGGGATAAAATGACTTTGACCCCATACCGAGCAACCAAAATTTGGAAGCTAAGATGTCTGAAGAGCTTCATATGGCATGGGTCCGGACCATGGTTTGACTTGATCAAATGGACATATATAATTTTTAAAGATTTTTCACATTAAGACCGGAAAGTTCCCCTTTAATGACCTTGAACACCATGTTGAGCACAACTGGTGAAGGTGTTCTCACGCTGATTCATATGCATGAGTCACGTGACATGGATACCTGGCAAATGACAGATATGAATTTTTAAAGATTTCACATAAGACGGAAGTGCACCTTTAATGGGCCTTGAACTATGGTGTGAAACTTTGGTGTGAAGGTCTCACGCCTGTAATGCATGGGTCACGTGACCACGCTAATTGCATATAGAAATATGAAGTTTTGCAGCTTTTTCACATTCAGACGGAAGGGTCCCTTTAATGACCCCTACTGACCTTCGATCAAAATTCTGTGTAACCATTAGGGGCGGGGTCAGCGGTCTCTGAACAAGTCTTGTGATTAGGATAGCCAAGTGATTTGTGGAACAAGAAGAATTATAGAATTTGACGAATGCCCCTTAATCGGCCCACCTGACTTTGACCCCCCATCCTGCGTAACACCGTAGGGTCTTGGGCAGTGGTTATTATGATAACATCTGGTGATCATGGCATTTGTTCTGTGGCAGAAGAAGGCTTTATAAGAGTTCCGAAATTTTCAATGACTGCCCCTTTAATTGGTGCGTGACCCTGAACCCAAATCGTGTACACCCTATAGGGGCCGTGGGTCAGTGGTTCTTCTGAACCAATTTTGTGGCAATCGGATAAACCGTTCTGGCCATAGTAGCATTTTGAAGTTGCGTAGGGAAAGAAGAAACCGAAAGAAGAAATCGCACAAAATACAAGACCTAGGCCGTGCTTCGCACACGGCTAGGTAACTAGAGCACATTGTGCTCGAAGAGCCAAACCTAAGCCGGTGGGGATAAAGTGATCACTTGCTGACTATGCGTAACATCGGTTTTAAATGTCATGTAAGGGACCCTTTGGCTGAAAGACCAATTGGCTGATTACTGATCATATAGTTTTGTGTTTAACCCTATGTGCACTGACAATAGACAATGAAACTAGAGAATCCAGTATTACTATGCCCGCGTTTTCAGTTTGACCTTTGGACCCCTTAACGAGGGATCACGAGGCCGTGTGTCAATGTGGACTCCTTTTTAACTTTTATGATGGCCTACAAGATGCCTATAGCTTATAGGTCAATTAGCTTCTTTTATATTGGACCCATAGATGACCCCATTTTGCCTTGACCCATATGTGCACCTAAGTGATAGAGCTTTTTTCCAGTGGTTCTTGTGAACAAATTTGACACAAATATCTACTTTGGTTGATTTGGGGGAGTTATAAGCGTTTTTGGCCATATTGATTAGCTCAGGCATATTTACAGATGACCCTTGGAGCCAAATATTCTGTCCCCCACAATATGATTTTCGTCTCACCACTATCCGCAACTTTTGCACAAACATCACCGATCACGTCTTATCGTGTTTGAGATAAGAATGTTGGCATATTAATTAGGATAGTGGCTGCCCTTTTTGAATGTTAATGAGTCCGATCGTTTTTCTGTGGTGGACATCCTATATGAAGGATGGTCTAAGAGTATTGGAACAAATTGGAATCTATAGCTTGTTGATTTGTAGACACGTAGGCTTTAAAGATTTTTACAAAATGGGGCTACTTCGGGGTTACGTGACCTTGACACTCCCAATCTGTGTTACCACCCTAGAGGAGCTTTGGCCAGTTGGTTCATTCTGAACAATTTTCGTGGCAATCGGAGTTGAAACCGTGTGCACTAGTAGCATTTTGAAAAAAAGTGGGAAAACAACGAGACGAAGAAGTGCGGAAAGAAGAAAAGAAATCTCTCACGAATACAAGACCTAGACGTACTTCGCACACGGCTAGGTAAGAAATCAGAAAGTAAGGACTGGAATACAGGACCTTAGCCGTTGCACGACTAAGGTAATCACCGCAACAACATAATATTTAGAATCCTGTGGGCATCAAGTAAACGGGACTGATCAATTGCAATTGCATGAGCAAAGTGGTTATTTTGTGAATGTCGCATACATATGACATGGGGAATTCCCAAAACACGCAGCTGGCTGGTTCCCAGGGCTCTTCAATCTAAATTCCTTTGTTCACGCGCTCCGGCACAACTTGATTAAACCGGGTACATGACTACTTCCATTATGCTTGCAGTCATGTTTTGTACCTTTGTCCAAAATATTGTGTATTTGTCAGGGCAAATTAACTCTAAAGATAGAACTTAAACCATCCTAGTTGGTAAAATATTGATGTATACATTGTGAGCCGAGGTGAACATTTTCCTGACAAAACTCAAGAGGTTAAAATGAATCTTGAAGGTATTTTAAATTTAATGTGTCGGCCCTTTTCCCGTGAATAGCACAAGCCGTTGTTGTGAGCAATTACACCATTTTATGTGGGCAATCGAATTAAATGATGACGTGTCTCTTTAACACAAGGCTAACCGCTTGAATAGACTTTTAATGGATTGAATGTATTCCGTGTGGATTAAAGCATTCAGTGGGTGATACCTGGTTATCAAGTGGACAATACTTAAAATACAAAAGGAAGTTTTGATACAGCTTAATGACGTAATAATACCAGTGGGTAAGAAGTTGAGATCACTGAGTCTTCAGATTGTCGGGCGTCGTTATTTTTATTTTTTTATTATCTTGTGGTTTCACACTTCAGACATCAACGTATAAGCCGCTTCGTTTTATAAGCCGCGGCATCCTTTGAAGCCTTTGAAAACACGTATAAGCCCGCTTACTATTCCGAAAAGTACGGTACTACATATTGTCACCGATACAGGCTCCTAAATGTACCATACTACATTGCTTCATATTATTCATATTCATGACTTCAGACCAGGCTTATTTTCATCATTTTACATTTCATTGTTTAAAAGTAATGGCTACCATTGCTCAAAACGTCAACCTCAAAATCGACTGCAAACAGGACAAGAAGAGTTTTAATTCGGAAATCTCAATGTATCCTAAGATGGTTTTATAGATTAGATTAGAGGCCGTTGATATATGTATAT
>JAMKCH010031596.1:0-16551 GCA_023653785.1 Ophioderma brevispina | reverse complement strand
GGGTATCTGTTCAGAGGCTTGGGATAGGTTTTCCATTCTCCGGACTTCTTTGCAGTAAGGAATAAAGTAGGAATAAACCATCTTAAACCGGAAAAGGCAGTCGTATAATATTACTGGTCCCTTGGCATAAACTGAGGAAACTCGGAAATAAGCCTTCCTCCGTGGAGGAGGATAATAAAATAATACAACCCTTGCTTATATTTGCGCATTACACAACATAGTCCCAATGCGCTGGAGAAAACACAGACATAAATGTTACATAGCAACTACAACATAGATTACAGTTAGGCAATTTAGGCCAATTTCAATAATGATC
Source organism: Ophioderma brevispina (assembly GCA_023653785.1). Taxonomy (NCBI): domain Eukaryota; kingdom Metazoa; phylum Echinodermata; class Ophiuroidea; order Amphilepidida; family Ophiodermatidae; genus Ophioderma; species Ophioderma brevispina. Next base: position 16,235 of record JAMKCH010031596.1, on the reverse strand, counting down.
TTACGATATGATTTAAACTGTGATCAAAGGGAGTTTGCATCTTTGACAAATCAGTGGAAACGGATTCACATAAAGAGGTGCAGCACAGAGACAGTACGCCTGGCCATATGAATTTGGTGTTGAAAGATTCACAGTAACAAGTAATGATTTTGCGAGTTTGAACCGAGATTTCTAAGGGTTTGTAAACGTGAAGAAGTCTTGAGGTAGAGATGAGACGGAAACAGCCATGAATACACTTGTATGTGAGAAGAAGAAGCTTGTAATAACCGGAATTTAACAGGTAGCCAGTGCAATTTGAATAACTGGAGAAATAATGATTAACGGGATCGAGTAAGAGGTACAAGCCTTGCAGCAGAATGGTTTTATGCGTTGTATTTAGCGATTGAGAGTCAGGAAATTTCCCTGAGGAGGCCTGTTACGTGGATCAAGGCGACATTTAACAACAGCGAACTAAGCTTGTTCGGTGGTCTGCTGATCTAGAAAAAACTACTTGCGAATCGACCAATCTTGTGAAGAGCAAGTAATGCAGAGCGACATATGTTAAGATGGATATCCAGCTGAAGGTTATTTTCAACAATACACCAAGATTTCTTGCTTGTGACACAGAATCGATTTGAGAATCCCCAATGAAAACAGATGGTAAAGATGAATGATTCCTATAGTAGGAGGGAATGGGTCGACGGGCCCTCCTGGTATGGGGTGGCGGGTGAACTCAAGGCGGTTCCCCGACGAACGCACTCCTGGGTGATTGAATTTTTTTTGTTGTGGTTGTCCTAAGATGATATTATATTTGTATATATTTTCCTCAAAAGTTCCATTTTCAGCATTTAAATGCCATTCAGTCCCTGAATGTTCTCTTGCTGTTCAGGTGCCATCTTTGAGGCCTGGTAGCCTTGTGGATAGGCATATCTGCATAAGATCGGAAGGTCGTAGTTTATTCCCGCTCCGGCAGTTCTTTGAAAAAACTTCCTGCTAAGGGTTGCTTTTGGTGCTTGTCATTAACTGTTTATAGAATAATTTGTCACCTATCTGGGGCTGGGGTGCGTAAAAGCTGTTTAATTTCTCTTATTTCACATATATTCATCAACCATTGCACATTCATTTGATCCCAAAGTTGTGTTCTATACAATAATGCGGGACCCTCCAACTTCTGTGGGAACGACCCCAGTTGGCAATACCGTTACCCTAAATAACCCCATCTTGACTGCATCAAAATAAGCAGCTGATATTTTTGTTTCTATGCTGATTTGTGTACAAAATATGGATTTTTTGCAAGTTTAAATTCTCCAATCCTGGGTGTTGCCATGGCAACTGGTCTGCTGCCACTATATATCCATTCAAAATTGATGGCACAGAAGAATATGTGATAGCTAAGGGTATAGCTAACTGAAAAACATGATTAAGAAAATCATATCTATCACTAATATTAACATTGTTCTTCTCGTTAATTAAAACATCACAAAAGCTCAATTTTCCAATTTTAAGAGGGTGGTGCCATGGTATGGACGGCGTTTTGGCTTAACAATGGTCTTATATATCCCAGATCGTAATTGCAATAAACTGGGTAGCTCAATTGCATACCTCTTTGACACTTAGATTTTGTTTTATTATGCGGTCTTTACAATGAAATGTTTTTTTCCTAAAAAATCCCATGTTGTAGAGGGCGTTTGCCATAGCAACGACCAAAATTCGACATAATCATTACCTTAAATACCCAGAATGTGATTGCAATCAACTGACACTAAAAAATACATATATCTAGACACTTGAATGGTGTTTTGATGTTGTTTACTACTTGCAAAGATATGACATTTTTCCGAAAATCACGTTTTTCCATTACTGCGTTGGCCATGGCAACGGCGGCGGCCGTAATGCGCCACCCACCACTATTAAATGGCAAACAGGCATATTATGATAGCTGAGGGTCCTGCTAACTACCGGAAACATAGTGGATGTAAATCTCTAAGGGGGGAGGGGGTCCAGTGGCCCATAGCCTATAAGTTTGAAACCTTTAGTAGTTAGTATGAACCCTACATCAATGCAATGTAGTTAGTGGTGTCAATGGTGGTGTTCACTTTTTCAATAGGGGCCAATTGAAGTTTGTACAGGGTCAAACTTTTAAAGTACCCAATCATGTTGAAATGTATGTCAATATTGTCCCGTCTAGTCCACAAGGATTCTAAAAATGTATTGTTTGTGCCATCTATGACCATTTGTTTTAGAGGGTTTTTATGAAAAAAATGGCTAAAAGTGGGCAAAAAAAGGTCAAGCTCAATTGTGTACAGGGGTCCCAACATCGAAAGGCACTCTGATTCTATTTTAAATGCTTGCAAATCATTGCCTGGGGTAAGAGGGCTGCCCAAAAAGTATAGTTTTTGATTATGTAAATGTTTACTTACCGAATAAAGGTCAAAGAAGGTCAATGCCAATTGGATTATGTTGGCCCAGGACCTATTTTGTCACATAGCAAGATAACTTCATTGCAGATTCTACAAACAATTCCTTATTTTGACACATTAAGCGAAATGAACATTTGTTTCAATTTTTTGCAAAATTGGAGCAACTTCTGATTTTGACCCCTGTAAAATGGAATTTGCCTTTTTTGCACTTTGTAGGCCATTTTTACCCAATAACTCTAAGAACCAATTGTCCATAGATGGTACAAACTTCATTTTTGCAATCCTTATGACTAGATGACAATATGGCATACATTTCAACAGATTGGCCGTATTTGCTCTTACTACAATACATCAATAAGAAATAAAACATAGTGTAACTTTATCCTTAGAGCACAAAAAGAATGGATTTCCTGCTTTTCTGTGTAATCTCCAATGGGAAATAGCTTTTCGCTTTTTTTCGCACGCAGTGCGCGATACGCACGCCGCGTCATAACCGTAGGTCCGATTTTGGTTTCAAAATGTCTTAAATGAGCGCAAGGCTCAAAGAAAAAGTCATGCAGTTTTAATGCGTGAAAAAATAACAACAGGGTGAGATACGACAAAAAATGTCGAGGTGGGGGGGGGGTGCGGATTCGCCCCCCTGGGGCCTTTTAGGGTTAAAGTTTGACCCTGTGTAAACTTAAATTGACCCGATTGAAAAAGTGCACGCACAATTTGACACCACTACTATCTTGCATTGATGTAGAGGTCCATACTAACTACCAAAGGGGTCAAAACTGAGATGTAGTGGGGAAATGAACGATGATGTTTGATCCAAGTCCTTGCTCCCGCTATTCAGGGTTGGTCCCAATAAAAGTGTGCAAGCAGATAAACGCTGATTTCTCAAAAAATGCTAAGCTGTGCATTTCATTTTCATGAGGATTATTAATTATATATTTGGTATAAGTTGTGCAAATCCCATTGACAATCTGCCCATCCCACGCCAAACCAGGGATTCGACGAATATTAAAGACTAATCGTTGTTCATCTTCCAATGGGATTTACACACAGGTTAGTGAGATTGTCGATATATTAGATAGAATCATGGCTCAATCGCGTGCTTTGACTAATAAGGATAGCCTAAGATCTGAAGGTATTGCTACTAAATTAATACAGTGCTGGTCCCTGAACAAATAATCTTGCATGCTACTAAATATAATAACTTTTACTGACAATACTTATGACGGTTTCTCGGCCCCGGGTACAGCATGTTAATGTAATTGAACGATTTTAAGAAAACATTGGATTTATGGAATTTTAGATTCAAGTCAATGTGTTCAAGTAGCGATATTAATCATAAAGGCCGGTGGGATGATGTAGCTTGTTTCAATGAAAAAAAATGCATAATTCTTTCCCAATTGTGTTAGATAAGTTAAACAGTCACAAAGATGAGACTACGTCAAAAAATATCTGTTAGTGTTATTACACATTTGGGTCTGGTTAAAAAGTTGCCAGGCAAACAGTTACGAGCCAGAGCAAAGGACTTTCATGTCACTAAGCTATTTTTATACTTTATTTTCTGTAAAAAGAAGTTTGACTATGATATTCAAACTATGTGCCCACTTATTTTAACGAAACGGCACAGTATAGATAACAAAAATAGACATAAGGGCAAGTTTTGATTTTGTGCTGATCATAATTGTTACGATAAATGTTAGGCTAATTATTGTTTATTATTTCAGGCCTATTTTGCCATTTAATCAATTATGAAACTAATGCATGTGCATTGTTGTTTCTCAGTGGTTATTATTGTGGTATGCCATGAATACAGCAGTACATTCAATGTGCTGAAAATCACTAACCCAGAGCGAACAGACAAATGATGTTAACTGTGTAAATCCATTGGAATGGATGAAAAACGGACCCCCTTTAATAATCCGTCATATCTTTAGCTTGCGCGGGGGATAGTCATGGAATTTGCACAATTTATAAACAGAGGGTAGTTAATATCCTCCATGAACACGGAAAATCACGGCCTTCAGTAGTTTGTGTGAGAAATAAGGGTTTATCTGCTTGCACCACTTTTTTGGGACACCCTGTATTAGGTTGCGGCAGAGTTGCACCAATCAGTCTTAGTCCGTAATCGATGCGACGAAATATGGTCTGTTTATGGTGACTAGTCCTAACATTGGGGGGCAAGAGCTCGTTTTAATCGATCTTGGTGCCAATACAAAAGACGAAACACCTTTTCAGGTGGTTTTCGTCAACAATGAAGTTCGGAGAGATCAATAGAAGCCCCCGAGGGTCAAGCAGGTTCTAAGTTTTCAAACGAAAAAGTCTGCTTCGACTTAACAGGCACTCATGCTTCCGAAAGGATTGTTGTATAGTCACAAATGTGTTCAATGCAAAGAAGTTTGGAAACGGGGCATTTCTTGCACAACGGGGCAGATAACTTCATATGGTCACGCCAAAATGCACACACTTTTCATCACCAATGTGCAAATGCGAAAACAATTGCCTGTGCTGCCAGATCCATATCATATTATTCTAGATGCTTTGCTTCCTTTATTAGATTTTACCCTGATATAAAACTCAGCTAATATTTTGCGTGACGGGTAGAAAGTTAATTATTGTCCGGCGTACTTCATGTCGGAACAAAAGTGAACCAATAGGGCTCTCGGTTCAGTTGACTCTTCACATAACATTAGTTTCACGCTTTATTCCGTTATTGTCTATGGAGCCCCGGACTGTGGCTCCTGCCGGACTATATTGCTTTCACCAACGGTTTTGCCGTTTCAGATTGGGCTATGAAGGTCAAAGGTGGTGAGAGATTCTCCCAATCTAAAATCGGAATCGAAAGAGAATCGCTGGGCCCATTTTCACAAAATCTATTTCAATTGCTAAATCTCACCTATAGGTCTTGTGCCTAAGTCGAGCATGGCAAGTTTTTTAGAATCATTCAGGTCTCTCTTTCTCAGGGTCAGTCTACAAACAATCGGCATGATCATGATTTACGTGCTGTTAAAATATGCAAGCGTGACACAAGCCGGTTACTAAGTTATCCGCAATGGCAAAGGTTCGTTCTTAGAAAGGCGGAGATTGAATCTGCTTTAGGCTATTGCCAATTCACCAGATGATTTTCCGCCTTTAGGGATGAAAGTTGAGGAATAATATTTCGTTGACAAGCGCGATTCTAATGGGGTTTTTTCAGCAGCCTTATTCGAAACTTTTCTTGAAGGGATGGTCAAAAGGGAAGCTTCATTCAGATAATATCACCCACTACGCCGATGATTTCTTGTTTGTAGGGGTTAGTGATGCTTCGATAAAGCATGCTGACAAAATCAGTAGCCCATCTACTGTTATTTTATTTGGGTTTAGAAACATTAATTACTATTTTGCAAACTATTAGTTATCCCTGAAGGAAAAATTATCAGAGATAGACTTAAAGGACCAGAATTGAATGGATGCTCTGAAAATTTCCTGGTGCTTTTTGCCATCGTTAATTGGTTATTTGGCATTCGTATCTAAAGCTCTGTCACCCGGTCGTGCTTTTTTGCGGCGTTAATTGTTGTGTCAGTGTGATTGTAAAGAGACCGTGGTGCAAATTGCGCTTATCTTTCAGGTGCCAAAAGGACCGCATTTTGGCTTTGTTTTAAACCATTTAATGGCAAAACCATTTTCCCCGATCAAGCTTGGTTTAGTGATTGCGATTTACAGTTCTTCACGGAGGCTGTAGGGCGCGTGGTTTTGGGGGCTTTTAAAGGGGAAAATGGTTTCAGGGGCGGTGGCCCAGAGAACTTTAAGAAGAAGTCAAATAGCTGGCTTGATGAATTTTTCCCTCTATTCTGGTTTGCGGTAGTTGTTGTGGGTCACTTTTGAAAGGGAGAGAATAATATAAGGTCTGGATAATAAGCCTGTGAATATCATAAATAAACGTCGTCTTCTTCATGCCAGAAATTATTGAAATTGGTCTCAGATGTTGTTTGCAGTGTTGAAAGTCAAATTTAGCCTTTTGTGCAAAACATATTTGTAGGCAAGCGAATAACATTTGCAGATGCTCTCTCCGTTCCAGACAAATCGCTTCAAATTCCTAGCACCTGCAGCGAGGCAGAGGGCACGCCAGTTCCAGAATTTCTGTGGACGTTTTAGTTTTTGAATTCCAACGCCTGCTACGCTAATATTGGGGCTCCAGGTACATGGGATACTTACAGGAGGAATTTAGTGAAATTGAATTTGATTTCAGATGTAATTTCAATTTAATTTCTTTGGCCAGCTCCAATTTTAATTTGTTTTGTTCATTTCATTTTTGTATCTGGCGATAATTATGCTTGGCCTTTGTTCACAAAATAAATGTGTGGCAAATTTGCCTCTTTTTTGTCAAAAGCAGTATTTGAGGAGGAGCTTTAAAGGTGATCCTCATTGCTCGGACGGCCCATATCTTAAGCTATATACCAATGAAAGGCTTATGACTTCAGGTTGCCAAAAAAATCTTTCCAAAAAAAAAATAATGTATAAATATAGCCGCTATAAACAAAAAAACCACCCTATATTCGTGCGATTTGACGGCCAAAAAATCAGGCTTAAAGGAGAACCGTACAAAAACTTACACAATTACGCTTATTAAAAACAATATTGAAAGCACATATGGGAGTGGTTCATGGGAAAACGGAATTATACAACATTATAAAACGAATTAAAACCATTTTGTCTGACCATTGCGCTATTTGAAATTCAAGCTAGTGTATATGGGATATGATGTGTGTTATGCGCTACGGACGGCCAGTAGCGTCATTACATCTTTCACACATGATTTGCTTCAAATATGTATTCCTATGTCATGTATGACCTAAACGTGCCGGTCGTATCGCATAACACGTCTACACTAGCGCGATTTTTAATCGGACATGTCAGACTAGATGGTTTTAATTAATTGTTTGGGTGTATATAATTCCGTTTTTTCTATGAAACCCAATCGATATGTGGTCAATAATTATTTTATAGCGTTTTGGTTTACTATTATTGTCTGTAGGGTGCTCCTTGAAAGCTTTCCCTCTCTGACCTTGGCAAATTTGTGGGACGTAGGCGATTGCACAGTCTTGTTGCGCAATGCGTCTTCCATAGCTTCAAAATGTAAAGGAACCAAAATCGCTCATCTTTAATGTGTTGAAATTTCGCCAATATAGCCGTAAATGTTGGTTGACTAGGTCCTTGATCTCTGTAGATTGGTAATTAAATTTCCCTGCTCATAAGAGTTTGCAAGAAATGTGAAAAATAGCTTGAATTCTCATCTTTCCGATGAATCTGAAAGTAGCGATCAGGAGCTCAGAGGCCGGCTGTGTTACATGAATGTGCGGATTTGGACCACCACTCATGCTACTGGCGTATGAAAAATAAATAGCTGACCTTTGAGGTAGTTGAGGGGAGACCTGCCCTGAGAGCATGGGTTGGTGGAAAAAAATTACGCGTGCGTAAAAAAAGACTCGCGGCTTTCCATGATTAAGTTTACACCTCTTATGCTAAATATGGGAAAAAAAAAATTTGCATGAGGTATGGGCGCTATCAGGGGGAGTGACGTAAACGGAAAATCTCTTAATCTTACTTTCTCAGACGGGAACCGTCACTCAAGGAGTTTATGACCTTTTAATAAATCAATGTTGTCTGGCTATTGGGTTACGTAAAGTCTTGGCTCATCGAGGGTAACATGGCGGTAATTACTTTGAACTAGCGACCAATTTTTTAAAACATTAACCATAAACAAATTGCAGCAATACTGTGAAGCAAGAATTCAGTATGTATAAACTGCCGACTGAACCGCCTTCTTGTGGAATAGAGCCATCAAATCTACCAGATAATTCAACAGATAGTTATCTGCTCTGTATGGATTGATAATATGATTTAATTGATGCAAATTGAGAGGAGAAAAAAAACAATTGCCCTGGAGCTAGCACACATTTGTAACCTCTCAAGTACAAACGGTTGAGTGATAAATATGTAGACAGACTGACAGCGAACCCTGAAACGCGATTCTTATTCTTAAGTGCCGCAAGTGTGCCTTAAGGAGGGGGCTAAGACAAAGATGTTTTTTACAGGGGTCAAATTTTTAGATTGATCCAATCATTTTGAAGAGTTATTCACCCATGTTTTGTGTCAAACCATAGGATTCAGAAAAAGGTATAGTTTATAATATGTACACTCTAAAGTTTCAGAGTTAGAGGGTAAAAACAGCAAAAATCAATAAAAAGGGTCAATTTCAGTGGTACAGGGGTCAAATTTAAAACTTGCTCGATTTGGATAAAAAATGGTGCAAATTATGGGTGGAGCTCATAGGATTAACTAAGGAATAGTTTTGAGTGTCTCAAATGATGCTTAAGAAAGTAGGGGGGTAAACAAGAATCCAAGCACCATTGATGCAATGGACGCGTTGACCTTCTGTGCCCCCATATCGGAAAATAAGCAGTTAAGACAGTTTAAAACTATTCCTGATTTTAATCCCTATGAACTCCACCACTAATTGGCACCATGTTTTATCAAAAATCGGAGCAACTTTATAATTTGACCCTGTAACAACTGAAAATTGACCCTTATTCATTGATTTTGCTGTTTTAGCTATAACTCTGAACTTTAGGCTGTACATTATTACAAATATACCTTTCTGAATCCTTTATGTTAGACCACATAACATGGTGTTGCTTTCAACATGGATTTTATCAATTTAAAAATTTGACCCCTGTAAAACTTTGTCTTGGCCCATCTCCTTAAGGGACCATTTGCGGCACTTAAGAATCGCGTTTCAGGGGTCCTTGTCAGTGTGTCTACATAATTAATCACTCAGACCTTTTGTCTGGTGTGTTACAAATGTGGCTAGCTCCTGGGTTAAATGGTAATCTCGAAGCGCAGAAGCGAGCGATACAAGCGAATGGGATTTTGTTTACTTGCTAGCATTTCATGGCTACGTCACCACGCACAGCGCCCAGTCCATACTATGGACTTTCGCTTAAAGTGGTGTTGCTGAAAGATCGATTTTGATTTGGCCTCTTGTAACAAATCGTGCGTAGCAGAATATGACAACGTACAATTAAAAAAATCGCGATCAAAAGGCTTTCCATTGGTATATAGCTTCATATATGCCGTCCGAGCAATGCTGATTCCCTTTAAAGCCGCTTTCTTTTGGCTTGTTTGGTTCTATCAGAATAGGTGACTTCGCTAGTACTGGCCAAAATAAACTTTCTAATTAGTAATACCACGCGTGATGTGACGTTTGTGAGGATCTTGCGTAATGGCCTTCGTATAAGATTCTAAAATTGGATCATGAGGGGGGTTTCTAAAGCATTATATTAACAGTGATTCCTGATCTTGTCCTGTGAGAGAATTGGGGGACTTATATGAATTCAAGACCCATCATTTTGGCCCATGTTCATCATTTTGGTGGGAGCTTCTAAATCTCAACAATTTGCGATATTTTGAAAGAGGGTATTAGTTTTTAGGTTATCTACCTCTTCTTTTAGCCCCCACAGCTTCAGAATAGGGGCGGCAACAAATGCAGCATTCAAGCGGTTTGACCGATGAAGTGATTAGTGTCTGGGGAGAATGAGGAGATCTACTGCATTTCAAGTGTACATCGGCACTCCATGCATTATTAATCTATTTAATGATCCATTTAGGTTTCCTCTCAGAGAAAATGTTGAGCTGTCTTTCAGGTTGCCAGCGAAGGCTGGTGTTCTGAGTAACCTTCGCTCGGGCTGCTAATCATTACTTGTTATCTATACTACTAGAAACAAATTTACTGCGTTGCAGCCAAAATGAGTTAACGTGTTGTTGTTTCTACAGGTATTCAGTTAAGTTAGGGTGTTCAGTCTTGCTGTCATTAATCCTAATTACACATTTGGTACATTTAAGTTAAGTGAAGTGGATTTCCGTAGTTAGTTTGTAGCGTCTTTTGTTTGTTTAACTGCAGGGCCCACGTCGCACACGGGTTAGTGGTGGGACGAATCATAACACGGGCTGGGAGGAAGGTCTTCCAAGTCCCCTGGTGGTGGCGTTGGTAATGGAATGGACCCTCAGTGGTGCCAACTTGCGAGGTCTCGGGGCAGGCTTTCAAGACAAATGCAAAGAAATCCATTTACCAAAAACTTTACTTTTTGAACCTGAAAATAGCCGCCCCATTGCGAATCAAGTCAAGACTAACATTTGAACTATTTAAAGTTGGCAAAAATTGATTTTATATGCACGAAAAACATATAATTAGACACTTACATCTTTACAAATCGGATTGAATAGTACCAATTTGACTTGACTGAAAAGTGCATTGACCTATGGACTTTTGAGCCAGAACGTCCTCAGTTGAAGTCAGATCTATACCAAAACTAATAACATTTTAGATTCCGGATGTAAGGCGAGTAACTTGGACATGCATATTTTATCAATGCGGCAAAGTTCTCAATTTTTACCCCGTGTTAACTATGTTTGCCCTTCCCCAAAATGCCGGAACATTGGAGCGGCAAGCCCCCAAGTCAAAAACCTTCAACATCTTTGATTCAGGGAACCCCAAGCGCCTTCAAATCTTTTGTCTCCAGAGTGTGGTCACGGATCTACAGGTGGTCTTTCTACTTATATCTTAATGGACTAGCAGATTTTGCTGTCATTGTGTCATGCTGTAATTTTCATTTTTGATTATTTTCCGGATTCGAAGGTTTATTGATCAGAAAAACTGACGCTCTAGTATGGTCCTATCGTAAGGTTTCGGATTTGTCGGCTATCTTTGCTACATTAGATTTTTTTTATTTTTCTAGTTTTTTTTTTTTATTTGAATTTGTTGTTCCCATTTTTTTAGACCACAAGTGTAGCAGCCACTTTGATTTCACAATGGCCGCGATTTTAATATATATGTCACTCATATCTTCATTTGTGGACATATGAAAGTAAAAAATTGGTGTCTATACCCATGTTTGGGATACTAAGGTTGTATAGAAACGTTAATTTAGGTTGCAACTATTTCGGTTGGCGGCCATCTTAATTTCAAAATGGCCGCCACGTTGAATATACTTTGGCATGTACAGCGGTAAAAAGACTCGTGGTGGCAAAGTATCATGTTTGTGATCCTAAGGTTTCTAAGGAAAACCGGTTGTTGTGAGTTGAAACTAATTAATTGTTGGCAGCGTAGAATTCAAAAATTGCCGACATGTTGAATAAAGTTTGTCCTGATCCTTACTTTTGGAATTGACATCACCTAGACTATTTATTACGGTGGCAATACACATGTCGTGATACTGAGGTCGCTAGATTATAAACCCTTAATTTAAGTTGCAACTAATTTCGTTGGTGGCCAATCTGAAATCAAATGCCGATCATGTTTGACCTGGTCTTACCAAGCCTTTTTGCATGTACAGGGGTTGCTACCCCCCATCTAGGAATGTGTTATTAAAGCACCATGATGCTTATGATTTGATATCAATGGATAGCCCATGGTCCCTCTTCTAATGATACCAACATAAATACAACATTTCCCTGGTATACTGTCATCCACCAATGGCGTCATAAAGTCCTCGAGTTGGCAAAATTGGCGTTTGCAACAGAAATAGGGGAAAAACCAATTTTGCGCGAAAAAAGGTAGGAATATGGATTTTCATGCGGGGTTCAGCTCTCGGCAATTGACTAGTTACATAAACAGAGAGTTTAGAGCCATACTTTGCAGAACGATGTTAAAAATGTACCCTAAATTTTTATGGGTGGGCAACCCACTCCTTTGATTTGAAGTCATACCCCGAACCCCTGGTGAAGTTGCTAAGTTCACTAATTTTTCTAAAATGACTGCAAACTGAGAGAAAATGATCGTCTGGAAGCTTTTAGGAAAGCTTTTGTCATTTTAGCGCATCGGAGGATAGTTCAATAGGGGTTTAAACCCCAGGCGAGGGTTGCTTAATTATACATCGGCCTGTATATGAGTTGGAAAAATTAACTTAGAGCGCTAACATAATTGAAGTTGACTGTTTTTTATTGGGTTTGATCAGCGTTTGCCTGCTATCTTGAATTTCAAAATGGCCACTATTTCACTACATTTTTCTCCCAATATCTTGGCATCCAAGTTAAGGACAAGGATTGCCTACTCTTGGGTTCTAGATTATTTTGTTTAGACCACCATATTAAATTTCAAAATTTTATTATTTGCATTGAAAGTTTACAATTGCAAATACCCATGTTTGTAATACAAGGTAGGTTTTTAAAAGTGCCACTTTACTTTTATGGATACATAAAGGTTATAAGGGGAGAATCGGTGGTTGAAAGTCTGATGATAGAACTTTGGAGAGAGCTGGTAGGTACTAAAAATAATATCACTCCTATAACAAGCGAAAAATCACAAACGTGGCCCCAGGGGTCCGTTCCGAACGTGGTTCTTACGACAGTCGTAGCTCTTTCTATCGCAACTTTCGCGTAAAGTTCACACTACGAATTTACGGCGTTCCGAAAGTAGTATTGCACTTTAGGATTTTCTTCAAAACTTACGAACAAATCGACGTTCTGTCGTAACTAGCACGATTTTTCCACCGAGTTCATTTGCGTTCCTGAAACTTAACTTCTCGCAGGATATCGTAAGTTACGCGAATTTCTAGTTACTCAGAGTGACGTAGACTGGCATCGAACGATAAAGCGATATAATGACAATTATTTTATTTGTAAAAGGGGATTGCAAGCTGGAGATGAGTGGGGAGACTATTCCACCACTCTTGAATCATGTTCGCGACCGGAGGGTCATCTTCGGTGTCTGATTGGATAGGGTGTGTGTAAGTGTGTGGGTTTTGTGTGTTGTGTTTGTGTGTGGGGGGGGTGGGGGGGTGTAGTATGTGTGGGGTGATGTTGCGTTGTGTATTTTTGTGGTGGGTGTTTTATTTTTTTTTTTGTTTGCTATATGGTCACCCAATGACCGATGTTCAAAACTAATTTGAAAGAAGTACTCTCTAAATTTAGTAGATTAAAACGTGAGGACAAAGTCTAAATTTTGATCAAAATTGTTAAATCATAAGATATAGATAAATGTATTTTGATTTAAATTTATCTGAACTTTAGATTGTCCCTGATAGCAATCAAAGTAGAGTAGTTTTTAATCTAAAATCTACATCAAAGAGAGAGTAGGAGGGCTTAATAATTTGTCGAATTTTTCTCACAATTTCAAACCATAGATTTCCTTTTTTGAAATCAAACTAGGCTCTTTTGTGTATTTCAACCTCACATTTGTAGGGGCGTGTCTCCAAAAGACCTCCGAGATTCAGCACATTACCGTTACTTCCAAAGTTGATTGATCTCATGTTTGTTTGTTTGCTCGTATCCACAAGTAATTGGTAAGGGCTTGTGGTTGTGTAGGAGTTGTTCAGCAAGTGTGCTTATCCGGGGCCGCGTGGATCCATGATACGGACGCTCCTAACATGGCCCGCTATTGAGGCTGGGGCGGATGGGAACAGTCAGGGGTTTACTCCCTACTCTTATTCGCACTGACTGCGATGTACATGTACAGTTTGGCTCTCTGTACACGGGACGACGGCTTAACGTCCCCTCCGAAGGACGGGATGCTTCATGATCCATTTGCCAATTCCAAGTGAACCATGGAAGGAGAGACCGGTAATTCTGTATTAATCAATAGTGGTAGACAGATCAAATCCAGACTTGGTAGTACCCGAATAAATCAGCAAGTGCCACGACCCACCGGGATGCGAACGCGGGAATTTTGATTGTAAATTGCGCCAGAGGCAAGCACCAACCGCTAGGCCACGTCTCCTTCCTTGATCTCCTTCCCCAAGGTTGAAAGTATGTAGATTACGTGTTGTTTCTGTATGTAGGATACGATGATAAACACGTCACACGACATCTTTATTATGTAAGCTTAAAGGCACGACCCTTAAGGGTATTGGAAAGAAAGTTCTATTGTATAATTATTACAACCTAGGGTGCCGAAAGAAAAGTAAACATGTTATGTGAGGTGTTAACTTGATAAAAAAGGTTCAAATGCTTAAATTATGTCTATACAACAATAACTTCTTCTTGTGTATGAGTATATTGACACATATCTATATAGTCATTGTATCATAATGACCGAAAACTCATAGGCCATAACCTACTGGTCGGTGGCTTTGAAGATATACGCGAGGTGTCATCAAGCGTCCAACGTGGTATGAAGAGTGGATCATCAATGCGACTTGGGTAGCAGCTTGTAGCAGACAATAAACCCTAGAACCCGTTTGCTAAAAGTAAACAAGAAAATAATTTTATGTGGTTTCCTGACCAACTTGACCTCTAAAAAGTAATAGTTTTCATTGCTCAATAACAAAACCTTAAAATTCTGACAAATTTAGATACCAAAATATCTGGAAACTCGGGAACTCGTAGTGCCAACAAACCAAAATTAACTGGATCCATATTTCAAGAACCATATTTTAATGTCGAGTTTTTTTTTTTGATTTGACCTACATGGAACATCGTGTACATATAGGCCGTTTATTATTTATGAGAAAAACAGTTAAATGTACCGTGCATGTACTAAGCAGTAGTATTTATTGCACTTGAGTAATTAAATGTAAATGTACTTTACCGTAAGTATGGTAGCTTACATGTACATGTTAACTATGATATTGAGTCTTTATATTATGTAGCGGGAACGCGGAAGGCCGCAAAACTCGTCTATTGCTTCGATGCATGCAGTTCATATAGCACTCGCTTCCGCATTGTCCTTGGTGGCACGACCAGCCACTTAATATCTTCCTATCTCCACTCTCCATCTCGTGTCCACCAGAATTCCTCCTTTACTGCAAACATGTCCCACTGGCCCTAATATGTCTTCAATGCAGACGACAAAGCAGATACAGCTTTCCATGGGGGTCTCCCCTTTCCAGCCTCATTTCTCCTAAGGAACAGACCATTGTCTATCGCCAAAGCGCCTCACGTATCATCTCTAGTGATATACGGTGTAGTCACATTATGAACTTCACCACACGGGGTCATGGTTTCTATCCGTGTCCAGGTTGCCGAATCCTGTGTTCCCTGAATCTGAACAGAGCCCCACGCCCGGGGAATGATTGCTTCGGCCATCATCCACTTCAGACTCTCGGAAACTTCCAACCAAGGACTTCTAATAGCATCCACGTCCGTCACTTCCAGCCCGTTCTGTTTGGCACCCAATCTCACACGTCATCTGGATCTCCTCTGCTTATGCTCCTCGCTCAGCTCCTCATTGGAGACATCTTAGCTTCCATCCGTCCCCCACTGTCTACAGGGTATTCTTAACAGCCCGTCTGCGTTAGACTGGCGTCTTCAGGTCTGTACTCCAAATCGATGTGACAACTAGACAGCACCTCCAGCCATCTCTCAGCTGACCCTCAGGGTTTTGAAGTAACAACCACCTTAGGACCCGTGGTCCGTCCTCACTGCACCTGCTCCCGCTAGGTAGTGACGATACTTTTTGAGAATAAAACACAAGCAAGAAACTCTCTTCTCGTCACACAGTAATTCGCTCTGGCACGGGACAATGACTTGCTGCCATTAGCTATAACCCTCTCCTAGCCATCCACTCTTGTGAAAGTACGCCCTATTGCAAATTTGCTGGCGTCAGGGTCTAAGATGAACTGGCCCTATGGCCGAGGGTAAAGCCAAAATTGAAGCACTGATCAGCAACTCTTTTAACGGTTGACGATCGTCACATTCGCTGTCCATTCAACACCAATTCTTTTCTGTCAGCCGATGGAGAGGTGTCGCGATATCAGCATATCCACGGATAAACCGACGATAGTACGACTCAGTCCCTAAGACGACGCACTGCGTGGCGTCTTTGGCATCGGCCAATCCCGAACTGCTTCTGGACGGACCCGTATGATA